>CM076578.1:1181949790-1182236373 GCA_034641835.2 Pinus albicaulis | reverse complement strand
GTCGTTTAGGGCCTCAAAACGGCTCCGGAAGTTCAGGACCCGAAAAACTGCTAAAAATAGTAAGTTATGCCAAAACTGAAAAACTGAAAGAGACAATGGTGGGGGGCCGAGTGGAATAGGTGGGTGGCCACCAATATCCACCTGGATCATTCCTCCCCCCTTAGGAAGCAATGGTCCCCATTGCGTTAAGTTCCTCCATGAGATGAGGAAATTTCTGCTGAACTTGGTCCCTGGTGAACCACTTTCCTTGGTGCAGGAGTTGGCCGGCTTTGACAACCCGATACAGTTGGATCTGCTGTTGACGAGTGTTCTTGATTTGCATGTCCGCAATCCCCCCCGTACGATGCAGGTTTAACTACGGTAGTGTGAAGTTGATGCCGCAATGTCCGAGGTGTCCGATGAGGTGGAAAGTAAGGACGAAAGGCGATCCGGCGAAGGCGGGTGCGGACCAAGGAATGGTGGAATACTAAGCTCGAAGGCATTGTTACCTACAGCCTTGGTGATGGTGTACGGCCGTGTCGAGCGGGCGAAGCTAGTGAGGGTCTAGTTCCCATGAACCTTAAATGGCCATGCGCAGCACTGGAGGCGGTGTGGCACCCGGTGTTGATCATGGCGGCATTTGTTTTACTTATTGGCTACTGTCCAATATACCAATATATCATGAACACGGTTACGGATGCTGCCCCAGGTCCGCTCGATGAAGCTACTTGCTTTGTCAACTTTAGACTGGACATGAGCTGAATCGGCCTGAGCAGCTGCAAACGGCATGGCTATGTCAATGGGACATAGTGGCTGGAATCCCAAGCCCACCTGAAAGGAGCTATGGCCAATTGAACTGTGGAGAGCCCGGTTATAACTGTGTTGTACATAGGGGAGGCTCTCGTCCCATGTGCGTGGATGCTTTGAGTTGTACATGCGCAGAATGTGTACAATCATTCTGTTGACTACCTCTGTCTGGCCATCTGTTTGGGGATGGAAAGCTGTGGACTTTGTGAGCTTTGTGTCCAACATTGACCAGAGGCTGGACCAAAATGTGCTGAGGAACCTGCTATCTCGATCTGATATGATAGACTGTGGGATCCCAAAGTGCACCCACACTCGTTCAAAGAAGAGTTTAGCAGTGGCTTCTGCTGTGATATTCTTCTTACAGGCCGCCATGATGGCCATCTTCGAGAGTCTGTCAACGACCACGAAAACACAGTCATTTCCATTCTTAGTAGAAGGCAGGCCCGACATGTAATCCATGGAGATGGATTCCCACGGTCGACTAGGGGTAGGTAGTGGAGTATATAGGCCTTGCTTCTTGATGGTCGGTTTGGCAATGGCACAAGCAGTGCAGAATCTGATGTGCTTCTCGACATCCTTTCGAAGGTTCGGCCAATAGAAATACTTCTGCAGGATTGCTACTGTTTTCTCGACCCCGAAATGCCCAGCGACTCGACTGTAGTGTGCTTCCCATATCATCTTGGCATGCTCGCTTGAAGGAACACAAAGGTGTCCCAGGTGACATAAAAGTGCATCTTGGAGGTGAAAATTTGGAACTTGTGTGCCCCCCAAGAGTGCCTTGTAAGTGTGGCCGAATTATGGGTCACTCTCATAGAGAAGCGGCCAATCAGAAGTCTCGTGCCCACAAGAGTTGAGCACGGTGGTGAGCGCCACGATCGGTGGTCGGCTGAGGCAGTCTGCAACATTATTGGTGCTACCCTTCTTGTACTTGATGTTCAAATGAAACTGTTGCGGATATGTGGACCACTTCTGATGGCGATCATTCTGCAACTTCCCTTGTGTCTGTATGAACTGCAGGGGCCGGTGGTCTGTGTGGATGATTGTTTCCTTCCCCAAAATGTAATGCTTCCATTGTCGACAGGCTTGCACAATGGAATACATTTCTTTGTCATAGGTGGGATACTTGCGAACTATCTCAGACAATGTCTCACTGTGATATGCCACTGGATGTCCCTGTTGAGTAAGAACTGCCCTAATAGCATAGTCAGAGGCATCTGTCTCGATCTCATACGGCTGCTGCAAGTCTGGTAAGGTGAGCACTGGGGCAGAACAGAGGCGATTTTCAATTCTTTGAACGCCTTCTGTTGAGGTTCCGACCAAAATAATTTTTCTCTCGCTCCTCCTTTGGTGACTTGACTCAAGGGCCAAGTGATATGAGAGAATCCCAACACGAATCTACGGTTTCTTACAGGACGCCATAATGGCCATCTTCGAGAATCTGTCAACGACCACGAAAACACGGTCATTTCCATTCTTAGTAGAAGGCAGGCCCAACATGTAATCCATGGAGATGGATTCCCAAGGTCGACTAGGGGTAGGTAGTGGAGTATATAGGCCTTGCTTCTTGATGGTTGGTTTGGCAATGGCACAAGCAGTGCAGGATCTGATGTGCTTCTCGACATCCTTTTGAAGGTTCGGCCAATAGAAATACTTCTGCAGGATTGCTACTGTTTTCTCGACCCCGAAATGCCCAGCGACTCGACTGTAGTGTGCTTCCCATATCATCTTGGCACGCTCGCTTGAAGGAACACAAAGGTGTCCCAGGTGACATAAAAGTGCATCTTGGAGGTGAAAATTTGGAACTTGTGTGCCCCCAAGAGTGCCTTGTAAGTGTGGCCGAATTCTGGGTCACTCTCATAGAGAAGCGGCCAATCAGAAGTCTCGTGCCCACAAGAGTTGAGCACGGTGGTGAGCGCCACGATCGGTGGTCGGCTGAGGCAGTCTGCAACATTATTGGTGCTACCCTTCTTGTGCTTGATGTTCAAATGAAACTGTTGCAGATATGTGGACCACTTCTGATGGCGATCATTCTGCAACTTCCCTTGTGTCTGTATGAACTGCAGGGGCCGGTGGTCAGTGTGGATGATTGTTTCCTTCCCCAAAATGTAATGCTTCCATTGTCGACAGGCTTGCACAATGGAATACATTTCTTTGTCATAAGTGGGATACTTACGAACTGTCTCAGACAATGTCTCACTGTGATATGCCACTGGATGTCCCTGTTGAGTAAGAACTGCCCCAATAGCATAGTCAGAGGCATCTGTCTCGATCTCAAACGGTTGCTGCAAGTCTGGTAAGGTGAGCACTGGGGCAGAACATAGGCGATTTTTCAATTCTTTGAACGCCTTCTGTTGAGG
Source organism: Pinus albicaulis (assembly GCA_034641835.2). Taxonomy (NCBI): domain Eukaryota; kingdom Viridiplantae; phylum Streptophyta; class Pinopsida; order Pinales; family Pinaceae; genus Pinus; species Pinus albicaulis. Next base: position 1,182,233,230 of record CM076578.1, on the reverse strand, counting down.
TTCCGACCAAAAGAATTTTGCTCTCGCTCCTCCTTTGGTGACTTGACTCAAGGGCCAAGTAATATGAGAGAATCCCAACACGAATCTACGGTAGAAATTAGCAAGACCCAGAAAGCTGCGAAGCTCTGTTATAGTAGTCGGGGCTGGCCAATCCCGAATGACTTGGATCTTGGCTGGATCCACATGCACCCCCCTTTCATCAATAATGTATCCCAGATATTGAACCTGGGTCATGCCAAACGTGCACTTCTCTAAATTGGCACACAACTTGTGTTGCTGTAGTGTTTGGAGGACTTGTCGGATGTGATGAAGGTGCTCTTCCCAAGTCTTGCTGAAGATCAGAATGTCATCCAAGTACACCACTACGAATGAGTTGGTGAATGGCCGCAATATGTCGTCCATCATCCTCATGAAGGTTGCGGGAGCATTCGTCAACCCGAAAAGCATGACCAGCCATTCAAAAAGGCCTTCCTTAGCTTTGAAGGCAGTCTTCCACACATCAGAGGGTTCAATTGGTACCTGGTGATACCCAGACTTCAGGTCGATCTTACTGAAATATTTTGCACCTTGGAGTTGGTCCAGAAGGTCCTCAATCCGTGGGATTGGGTACCTATTCCGGACAGTGATCTTGTTCAGCGCCCGATAGTCAATACAGAGTCTCCACGTCCCATCCTTCTTCTGTACCAACACGATCGGGCTCCCACAGGGCGATGAACTTGGTCTGATGTGACCTTTCTGCAACAGCTCCTGAATCTGCCTCTTGATTTCATCATTTTCCAGAACAGAGCGTCGATAGATCGGTCCATTGGGTAGTGGCGCACCTGGGGTCAGGTCAATCGGGTGCTTGACCTGACAGTGCAGAGGAACCCCTGTGGGTGAGGTGAAGATGTCCCCGTACTCCTCCACAACCTTATCCATTTGTTGTTGTTGTGCAGAGGAGCCCTGTCTGGAGGTCGTGGCCACAGTCTTCTTCTTGCCCTGGGGGCGGATCATCAGGAAAACGAATTTCCTGGTTTGGGAAATGAGCTTGCTGCATTGTTTTGCAGTAACCAAAGAGATAGTCGTAGGAGGTGGTACCTCTGGTATCCTGTACAACTTATTTCCCAAAGTAATAATAACAGCACGAGGTCGAGACTCATACACAGCATGACGCTTCCACAAGTATGGTTGTCCTAATAATACATAAGAAACATCAATAGGAGCAACGTCACATAATACCTCATCCGTGAAGGGCTTGATGCTATAGGGAAGGCGGCACTGCTGGCTGACGCGGAGATCTCGTCCTTGGTGAAGCCACCCGATGGTGTATGGATGTGGGTGAGCTGTGGTCGGCAAGCCCAACCGCTTCACGGCGTCTGCTGAAATGAGGTTCTTTTGGCTCCCATTGTCGGCAATGAACTATACAGGGGAGCCCTTTACCCACATCTGGGAGTGGAAGAGATGTTCCTCCTCCTCTGGATCTTCCGGTTCCTCCTTCAGGACCTTTGTAGTGGCAACAGTGGCGTTGGGCTCCGCATCAATAATCTGTTTCCCTTTTTCATTCCCTTTTTCAGGTTCTGATTCGGAGTCAGAGCATGCATCTGACTCAGAAGCCCTCATCTCGGCCACTAGCGACTGCTTGGCCCGACACTCACTTGTGTTGTGAGTGGAGCTCTTATGGAACTCCCACCACTTTCCCGTGTCCTTCTTTGGCTTTACGGTGTTGTTCTTGTCTTGTGGCTTTGATGGGTTGTCTTTAGCCGCCATGCTCTGTCCTTTGTTTTGCGGTTTGGAAGCACCTTTTCCTTGCTTTTGATTCGCGGATCCAAAGTCTCGCTTCTTCTGTTTGAATTTCTGCTCAATCTTGGCAGCATACCGGTATGCCGTACCAAGCGAGGAGATGTCGAGGAACTCCATTTCCTCCTGAATGTATCTGTGCAGACAGCTGCGATACTTTAGCACCAAATGTTTCTCAGAATCTTTGATACCCAACTTTGTGCGCAGGGTATGGAACAGATTCGTCAGCTCATGCACATCTTGATCCTTTTGTTGTCGCAGCGTGGTCCATTGTATGTACTTGTCCTCATAGCTCCCCCCGGGATAGTACTGTTCCTTGACGGCGTCTAGGAAATAATTCCAAGTTGGTACGGCTGAGTACAGAGAGGGTTATGTCTGGTCCTTGTTCTCACAGTAGGTTTCCCACCAGTCCTTAACATGGGGGGTAGCTTTGAGGAGTGCAAAAATAATCTTCTCCCGGTCTGAAAAGTCATGAACAGAGAAATATCCTTCTAATAGATTCAACCATCTATCTACGGCATCTGCGTCTATTTGACCCTCAAATATGGGAATGTCAAAATTACTTGTACCTTAAAAGAGAATTATGTATCAGTACAGCTGCGGATCTGCCGAATCATGGGAGTCAAGGCGGCGTTGAGATGCGAAAAACTATCCATCATGTCGTTCCTTTTATTTCGAGGGCCTCCTGGCGATAATATTTTGATAGGATCTCCTGCTCCCTCATCTTTTCTTTCATCCCCCATGGGCGATGGTCGAGGTTTACGGGCGATCTTGCAAAGGACTGCAGATCTGAAGCCTAGCTCACTTTACCCAGGCCTCGTTGGGGACATGCAGAAAGGATGAAAAACGAGACCGCTACGATACCAGCGATCGGATTATGCGAGAGCATCCCATGGAAATTAAACATATAAACATAAATACAGAGATGCGGCGGAAGTAACACTTCATTTCATTAATATCAAAGAACTAAAATTTGCTTACAGACAGAATGGAAATAAAACTAGCTAGGGCGCTGGTAGCTATCTCTGAGAAGAGATGTGGCGGCTACAGGCCTCTGAAATGAGTTACAATGAGGCTTGAGGGCCTATTTATTATTTAGAAACAATGGGAAATCATAAACATCCAAAACCCTAACCCTAGGAGATGAAGCGCCAAAACTATGGGCCCAGTTTGGGTAAATTGGTGTTTCAACTTCCCAGGGGCGTAACTTTGGCATACGATCTCCGTTTGAGCGCATATGATGCAGCCATTAGAAAGCTCTGTCAGGGACTACAGGTGTCGAGACAAATTTCAGAAGGTGTTTGGGCTTTCATACCCAAAAACGTCGTTGGGGCCTCAACGACTCCGGAGGGATTCGGAGACCATTTGCTAAAAATAGTAAGTTATCATGAGCGAAAGGCGAAAGAGACAATGGTGGGGGCCAAAGGTGGAACAGGTGGTGGCCACCAATATCCCTGGATCATTCACCTGGATCATTCACTCCCCCTTAGGAACGGTGGTCCCCATTGCGTTAAGTTCCTCCATGAGATGAAAACTAACCTGTTGAACTTAGTCTGGTGTGACCCACTTTCCTTAGTGCGGGAGTTGGCCGGCTTTGAAACGATGGAGTTGGATCTGCTTGATGACAGTGTTCTTGATTTGCATGTCCATGATACAATCGTGGTGGCTGTTCCATGCGATGCAGGTTTAACTCTGTTGGTGTGAGTTGTTCTGCAATGTCCGAAGTGTCCAGTAGAGGTGGGAAGTAAGGACGAAGGCGATCCACATTGAAGACTAGGTGCAGACCAAGGAATGGTGGAATACTAAGCTCGAAAGCATTGTTCCCTACAGCCTTGGTGATGGTGTACGGCCCGTATCGGAGCGGGCGAAGCTTGCGGTGAGGTCCGGTGAGGCGCTCCTTCTGCAAATGCAGCCATACTTTGTCGCCCACCTGGAAGTTGTGTGGCACCCGCTGTTGATCATGGCGCTGCTTGTACTTCACATTGGCTCTGTCCAATATATCATGAACCTGTTGGCGGATGTGTTGAATGTGCTCGATGAAGCTACTTGCTTTGTCAACTTCAGATTGGATGTGCGCTGAATCGGCCTGAGCAGCTGCAAATGGCATGGCTACGTCAATGGGACATAGTGGTGGAATCCCAAGCCCACCTGAAAGGGGCTATGGCCGATTGAACTGTGGAGAGCCCGGTTATAACTATGTTGTACATAGGGGAGGCTCTCGTCCCATGTGCGGGGATGCTTTGAATTGTACATGCGCAGAATGTGTACAATCATTCTGTTGACAACCTCTGTCTGGCCATCTGTTTGGGGATGGAAGGCTGTGGACTTGGTAGTGCTGCTGTGACCGAGCTGGACCAAAATGTGCTGAGGAACATGCTATCTCGATCTGATATGATAGACTGTGGGATCCCAAAGTGAACCCATACTCGTTCAAAGAAGAGTTTAGCAGTAGCTTCTGCTGTGATATTCTTCTTACAGGCCGCCATAATGGCCATCTTCGAGAATCTGTCAATGACCACGAAAACAAAGTCATTGCCATTCTTAGTAGAGGGCAGACCCGACATGTAATCCATAGAGATGGATTCCCAAGGTCGACTAGGGGTAGGTAGTGGAGTATATAGGCCTTGCTTCTTGATGGTTGGTTTGGCAATGGCACAAGCAGTGCAGGATCTGATGTGCTTCTGGACATCCTTTCGAAGGTTCGGCCAATAGAAATACTTCTGTAGTATTGCTACTGTTTTCTCGACCCCGAAATGCCCAGCGACTCGACTGTAGTGTGTTTCCCATATCATCTTGGCACACTCGCTTGAAGGAACACAAAGGTGTCCCAGGTGACTTTATTTATACGTAACTTGGAGACAGAAAAATTTGGAACTTGTGCCCCCCCCAGAGTGCCTTGTAAGTGTGGCGGTGCGGGTCACTCTCTGACGACCAGCTCAGTCTAAGTGCCTGAGAGTTGGAAGAGCAGGTGGTGAAGCGCCGATGGGTGGTCGGCTGAGCGTGCAACATTATTGGTGCTACCCTTCTTGTACTTGATGTTCAAATGAAATTGTTGCGTATGTGGACCACTTACGATGGTGATCATTACGCAACTTCCCTTGTGTACGTATGAGCTATGGGGGTTTGGTGGTCTGTGTGGATGATTGTTTCCTTCCCAAAGGAAATGTAATGCTTCCATTGTCGACGGGCTTGCACAATGGAATACATTTCTTTGTCATAAGTGGGATACTTGCGAACTGTCTCAGACAATGTCTCACTGTGATATGCCACTGGATGTCCCTGTTGAGTAAGAACTGCCCCAATAGCATAGTCAGAGGCATCTGTCTCGATCTCAAATGGCTGCTGCAAGTCTGGTAAGGTGAGCACTGGGGCAGAACAGAGGCGAGTTTTCAATTCTTTGAATGCCTTCTGTTGAGGTTCCGACCAAAAGAATTTTGCTCTCGCTCCTCCTGGTGACTTGACTCAAGGGCCAAGTGATATGAGAGAATCCCAACCCGAACCTCCGGTAGAAATTAGCAAGACCCAGAAAGCTGCGAAGCTCTGTTATAGTGGTTGGGGCTGGCCAATCCCGAATGACTTGGATCTTGGCTGGATCCACATGCACCCCCCTTTCATCAATAATGTATCCCAGATATTGAACCCGGGTCATGCCAAACGTGCACTTCTCCAAATTGGCACACAAATTGTGTTGCCGCAGTGTTTGGAGGACTTGTCGGATGTGATGAAGGTGCTCTTCCCAAGTCTTGCTGAAGATCAGAATGTCATCCAAGTACACCACTACGAATGAGTTGGTGAATGGCCGCAATATGTCGTCCATCATCCTCATGAAGGTTGTGGGAGCATTCGTCAACCCGAAAGGCATGACCAGCCATTCAAAAAGGCCTTCCTTAGCTTTGAAGGCAGTCTTCCACACATCAGAGGGTTCAATTGGTACCTGGTGATACCCAGACTTCAGGTCGATCTTACTGAAATATTTTGCACCTTGGAGTTGGTCCGGAAGGTCATCAATCCGTGGGATTGGGTACCTATTCCGGACAGTGATCTTGTTCAGCGCCCGATAGTCAATACAGAGTCTCCACGTCCCATCCTTCTTCTGTACCAACACGATCGGGCTCCCACAGGGCGATGAACTTGGTCCGATGTGACCTTTCTGCAACAGCTCCTGAATCTGCCTCTTGATTTCATCATTTTCCAGAACAGAGCGTCGATAGATCGGTCCATTGGGTAGTGGCGCACCTGGGGTCAGATCAATCGGGTGCTTGACCTGGCAGTGCAGAGGAACCCCTGTGGGTGAGGTGAAGATGTCTCCGTACTCCTCCACGACCTTATCCATTTGTTGTTGTCGTGCAGAGGGGCCCTGTCTGGAGGTCGTGGCCACAGTCTTCTTCTTGCCCTGGGGGCGGATCATCAGGAAAACGAATTTCCTGGTTTGGGAAATGAGCTTACTGCATTGTTTTGCAGTAACCAAAGAGATAGTCGTAGGAGGTGGTACCTCTGGTATTCTGTACAACTTATTTCCCAAAGTAATAATAACAGCACGAGGTCGAGACTCATACACAGCATGACGCTTCCACAAGTATGGTTGTCCTAATAATACATCAGAAACATCAATAGGAGCAACATCACATAATACCTCATCAGTGAAGGGCTTGATGCTATAGGGAAGGCGACACTGCTGGCTGACGCGGAGATCTCGTCCTTGGTGAAGCCACCCGATGGTGTATGGATGTGGGTGAGCTGTGGTCGGCAAGCCCAACCGCTTCACGGCGTCTGCTGAAATGAGGTTCTTTTGCCTCCCATTGTCGACAATGAACTGTACAGGGGAGCCCTTTACCCACATCTGGGAGTGGAAGAGACGTTCCTCCTCCTCTGGATCTTCCGGTTCCTCCTTCTGGACCTTTGTAGTGGCAACAGTGGCGTTAGGCTCCGCATCAATAATCTGTTTCCCTTGTTGTTCCCTTTCGGAGTTCGATTGGATCAGGCTTGCTCATCAAACTGGAAGCCTCATCTCTCTGAGCCTCTGCGGCCTTGGCCCGACACTCACTTGTGTTGTGAGTGGAGCTCTTATGGAACTCACACCACTTTCCGTGTCCTTCTTTGGCTTTACGGTGTTGTTCTTGTCTTGTGAGCTGATGGTTGTCTTTGCTTCTCATGTGCTCTGTCCTTTGTTTTACGGTTTGGGAAGCACCTTTTCCTTGCTTTTGATTCATGAGATCAAAGTCTCGCTTCTTCTGTTTGAATTTCACGCTCAATCTTAGCGACATCACCCAGGGGTATGCCATTACCAGCGAGAGGAATAATGGGAACTCCATTTCCTCTGAATGTCTGTGCGGACAATGAGTCTTAGCACCAGATGTTTCTCTGAATCTTTGATACCCAACTTTGTGCGCAGGGTATGGAACAGATTCGTCAGCTCATGCGCATCTTGATCCCTTTGTTGTCGCAGCGTGGTCCATTGTATGTACTTGTCCTCATAGCTCCCCATAGGATAGTACTGTTCCTTGGCGGCGTCTCGGAAAGAATTCCAAGTTGGTACGGCCGAGAACAGAGAGGTTTCTGTCTGGTCCTTGTTCTCACAGTAGGTTTCCCACCAGTCCTTAACATGGGGGGTAGCTTTGAGGAGTGCAAAAATAATCTTCTCCCGGTCTGAAAAGTCATGAGCAGAGAAATATCCTTCTAATAGATTCAACCATCTATCTACGGAACTCTGCGTCTATTTGACCCTCAAAGATGAGACCTCAAAATTTACTTGTACCTTAAAGGGAGTCGCAACTCCGGAGAGTGGCTACTGGATGCAGATGCGCCGCCGGTGGGCAGCCGTTGAAGGATCTGAGCAAAGCTATCCATCATCGCGTTCCTTTGTTTTTCGAGGGCCTCCTCGAGCAATATTCTGATAGGATCTCCTGCTCCCTCATCTTTCTTTTCGTCCCCCATGGGCGTCCGTCGAGGTTTGCGAGGCTGATCTTGCAAAGGTTCCACCAGATCAAGCCCTAGCTCCTTATACCCCGACCTCGTTGGGGACATGCAAAGAAGGATCGAGAAAAAGCGGACCGCTCTGATACCACTGATCCGGATTTATGCAGGAACGCAACAGAATAAACACATAACCATAAATACAGAGATGCAGCGGAAATAACACTTCATTTCATTAATATCAAAGAACTGAAATTTGCTTACAGACAATGGAAATAGAACTAGCTAGGGTACTGGTAGCTATCTCTGAGAAGAGATGTGGTGGCTACAGACCTCTGAACTGCTTTACAATGAGGCGCGAGGGCCTATTTATTATTGAGAAACAATGGAGAACCCTAAACATCCCAAAAAACCTAACCCTAGGAGATGAAGCGCCAAAACTATGGGCCCCGTTTGGGTAAATTGGTGTTTCAACTTCCCAGGGACGTAACTTTGGCATACTATCTCCGTTTGACGCATATGATACATCATTAGAAAGCTCTATCCGAGGACTACAGCTGTCGGGACGAATTTTATCAGAAAATTCGCTGGCGCTTTCATACCCAAAAACGTCGTTTAGGGCCTCAAAACGGCTCCGGAAGTTCAGGACCCGAAAAACTGCTAAAAATAGTAAGTTATGCCGAAACTGAAAAACTGAAAGAGACAATGGTGGGGACCCAAGTGGAATAGGCGGGTGGCCACCAATATCCACCTGGATCGAAGAAAACCTCCTAGTCGCAATAGGCTAGGGTATTCCTTTTTCGTAAATAATCTATCCCAGCCCGAAAAAGGGGTAAACGTATACTGGGTAGATGTCGTTTCGCGGCCACTTGCGAGATCAGCATTTTCCTCATCGGTAAGCTATTTTCAGTTTCGAGTCGAGGAAAAGAGGCTGAAAGGTGACTCCTCTGCAGAGGAACGAGTGGTATAAAGGGTAGCTACGGTTCCGGTAATGGTGGAGCTATCGAGAACAAGTAAAGGTCGAAATTTGGCCCCTGAGACCACTCATCACAACAGTTCCTCAGGAATGGGTAAAACAACCAAGTGAAGGCATATGATCGGCCAAGCAGATAGTGACGATGGAGTGAGAAAACCAAGGCTCATCTGGCAAAAACAGGCTGATAAAATGGCCATCACAAAAGGTAAAATGAGAAAGGTTTCATTTTTACACAAGCTTGAAATCAGGAAACTCTGCTTGAAGTCGGTTTCATTTTTACACAAGCTTGAAACAAAGATAAACTATGCTTGAAACCGGTTTCATTTTTACACAAGCTTGAAACGGAAACAAACTATGCTTGAAAAAATAAGCATGCCCCCAGCATGGTGACTCAATTCGAGGTACATGCCCCCCAAGCTTCAATCCATATGAAAGGAAGATGGAGTGAAGGTTCAAGTTACGAGATCAAGAGAAAGACTCGACTGGGATTTTACGAGATCTTATCAAAGACTCGAATTGAACGGGAATGTGTTTCATTATTTTAACGAGGTTGACACATTAAAAGAACTATCCTCAGGACACCTTGTTTCATGGTTTAAGGAGCTTGACACAAGACAAGGAACTCTGCTCCGACAACCTTGTTTCATTTTTTAAGGAGCTTGACACAAGACAAGGAACTCTACTCCAACAACCTTGTTTCATTTTTTAAGGAGCTTGACACAAGAAAACGAACTGTGCTCTAACGACCTTGTTTCATTTTTTAAGGAGCTTGACACAAGAAAATGAACTCTGCTCCAACCACCTTGTTTCATTTTTTAAGGAGCTTGACACAAGAAAAGGAACTCTCGCTCCAACCACTTTGGTTTCATTTTTTAAGGAGCTTGACACAAGACAACGAACTCTGCTCCGACAACCTTGTTTCATTTTTTAAGGAGCTTGACACAAGACAAGGAACTCTGCTCCGACCACCTTGTTTCATTTTTTAAGGAGCTTGACACAAGACAAGGAACCATGCTCCGACAACCTCATCATAATGAACAAGAAGTCATCGCTTCCAAGAGTTCCACTCCCGATGGAAGGAAAACGTCCTGGAAGTCAGGACCCAATGCCCCTAGCACCTGATGCAATGGCACTATCATCAGCATGCACGGGGTAGGTACCCACATAGTTGACCTGCGGTGGGGCAGATATAATGGGTGGATAAAAACCAAGAAGGGATGATGGAGGGCTAGCTTCCATATCAGGACCAAAGAACAAAAGCTGATCAATGGTCATGATCTGTCCTTCATGCGGAAAACAGACCACATGGAAAAGGGAGGAGACAAGCGCTCCCATGGCATAGGTGTAATCGCGCCCCAAGAGAAGATTGAAATCCAAAGGGCCTGGAACAACCATCATGTCCATATGGACAGTTTTACCTCCCAAAGTAATAGGTAACCTTGGAAGGATCCTTAAGGGTTGACTCGTTCTTCTGTTAAATGCCAACAGATTCTGCATAACAGGTGCAAGCGGTGGCGAACCAAAAGCTTGCCAAGTAGTTGAGGATAGAACACTAACAGACGCACCTTCATCTATAATGGTGCTAGGTACAACCAGACCAAAAGCCTGTACTGTGATCTCGAAAGGCACATAAGACGGAAGGTGGTATCCCACAAATCGACTCCAATCAAAGGAAGCGACCAAACTACTCGGAGGGGCTACCATCTAACCAAGATGGTCTTCTCCTGGTGTTACGGAAGAAGAAGAAGCATCCTCCACGACCTCCATCTCGAAGGTGGGAGGGGAATCCTCTGGTACCCCCATTACGGGAAGCGGAGGAGCAGCTTCTTGAGGTATAGGGACAGAAGAATCTTTCTCCAAGTCCGAGGAATCTGAAGAAACAAGAAGAGCCTGAGGGGTGTGAGATCCACTCTCCACGGAAAAGACCTAGTGCACCGTAGAAGGGACCAGCTCAACCGATCCCACGACCAATGGTTGGTCGGGAATGGATTCCTGAATTTGAATTTCCGGAGGAGCGGGGTCGACCAAGGATGAATCTTGACTGATGGTAGGATCAGCTGGTGAAGGACTCAAAGAAAGTTGTTTGTAACCAGCCGGAAGGCACAGCTTAGAAACAACCGAGTTTCCCAAAACTCGCTTGGCTTCATCCATATACGGACAAAGGTGAATGGTATGGTGCCCTTCACACAACTTACAGGGATTGGTAATCTTACCCTATTTCTTAGGAGCCTTAAAAACACTAGTTGAAGACGTGCCCCCAACCTGACTCCCAGAAGCCAAAGGCAACGATGGACGATCGTTGGACCATACTTCGAGCACCTTGGGAATGCCAGGGCAGTCTCGAATAAGATGGTCTCCCGTACACAACATGCAAGGGAACTTGACTTTCCGTGGAGGGTTGGAAGGTTTATCAAGAGGAGACTTCTTAGGCGCAATAGCCGCAGAGCTAGCCTCTCCTTTATCTAACTTCTTCTTGTTCGTCTTCTTCTTCTTCTTCTTAGCCACCTGGTTACTATAATCCAGACTTTCACCGGGCGAAGTAGAAGAGGAGGACGCAGAAATAGGCGAAGAAGGGGAGAGGTCCACCTTGGAATCAACATGATGTTTCTCAAGTGGAGGAACTGATTGAACAGTAGCCGGGACATTCGGGACCACAGAGGTTGAAAACAACCAAACAAGCAACCCAACAGTTAACCCAGGGAGGGACAACGTTGCCATGTAAGGAGCACCAACATTTCCAAAAGGAGGAAAATGACCAATATTCCCATCGGAGGGGATTCCTTGGTTGGTGAATTCCGGAAAAGTTTCCATCAGAAACGATCTTGAGAACAACACCCTAAGGAAACTAACTTTAACCAGGAATATTTCGTGGGCAGTTAATTTTTACGACATTGAAACAACTCTCTATCGTTTCATATTTTAAGAGTCGAGAAACAGGCAAAAGGTGACTCTATCACTTTCAGATTGGAAACAAGCATGAAAGGACAAGCGCTTGATGAACTTTTCAAATTTAAAGAGTCAGAAAATATCGAAATGACTACTCAGGAATGCTAGGCAAAGGGTGTACCAAATAACCGTGAACTGAAATATACACCTTGGTTTCAAAATGAAAGAGAAATCAACCAAGGACTTAACGTACGTGCAGGCAATCTCCCCGAATGTTGTGTCCGGTGTATCACAGGTATAGGGCGGCAGACTCGGCTTCCTATGGGTAAAGGATAGAAACCTAGTGGGGTCTCCCTTTATATACTCGACGGTACGGGGAGCATAAGTCCGTACTATTGCTATCTAAAGCCAAGAGGCGAACGACAGCTATTAGGTTTAACGACGCCGGAACACGTCTCTAACCTAGACCTCTAAATGTTTCGCTAATGTTTCAATGCTTCCTTAGGTAAATTGAGTAAATTTTAAGGTTTATCTTCCATTAGGTTTCAGTTTTCAGGCCCTACCAATTGTCATATGACAATCTCCTGTATGCAGCTATATGAGAAAAGAAAACTTTCAATTCGATGAATGCTATCTAGTTAAGGGAAGAGCTTCAACAATGATGCAACAAACAGCAAAACTGAAAATGAAACTTTTCCAAACTAGATTACTTTCACTATCCAAAAGTATTCTAAAACATTCAACGAAGCGAATTATGCAATGTAATCTATGCAAAATTCTCTTTTCCGAAAACTATGCAATTGTAATCTATGCACAATTTCCTTTTTCCTTTCAAATAATAAGAATGCACTCAATGTATTTTTCGATGAAATGAGAATCTACTTAATGCATGCTTTTAATAAAAGAGAATGCACTCAAAGCAATCTTTAGCCTTCAATCATTAAACAATGTGATCTAAGTTCAATGATAAATCTCAAAAATACTTTTCAATGCAATGTGATCTAATGCATTTTAACGAAAAGCACACTTTGAGACAAAAACTAAATAAACGCAAATATTCCTAATGAAGGATGAATGCAAAAGAGATGTAAACAAACACTAAGAATTCAATCGTTGTTTTAAACACTTCGTAACGAAATCCCTCAAAAGGCGACAAGACATATGGGGTCAAACACAAAGAGGACTTCCAAAGCAAGAGATCAAAACAAGGCATTCATTCCCTTTTACATCAAACAATCATGGAAAGAAGACATTTCAAACAATGAGCAATGTAATCTATGCTCATATAAAGGAAAGACCGGAAGGGAAAGACACATTGGTGAAGGATTTAGGGAAAAAATCTCAATTTTCACACACCCTGAAATTGGCTCGACTTGTACATTGACAACTAGCGCCAACTGGAGCGACTTGCACACTGACAACTAGCGCCAATGGCCAATTGGCGCGGGTTGCTAACTGAAAACAAGCGCCAACGCCTGAAAATGAACAAACAAAGAATTTCTCCCAACCAAGACTAGACTCACCACTTGAAGAAGAATCTCCAAGACTCAAATGAACCATGTGATCTAGGCTCAAAGCGAGACAGACACAGATCAAGCTTAGAAAGCTCAAACAGATTAAACCCTAGTACCTTACAGGATTGGTGCGACTATAAGGTTGAAACTAGCGCCAGAATAGAATTGGCGAGGGTAATACACTAGCAACCTGCGCCAATGGGCGCGACTGTCAAGCTGAAAAGCGCGCCAGTCGAGTTTACCAGTCAAAAATAAAAAAGAGCAATCCAACAAGCAGACCAGTGATAATCAAGCTATCCAAAAGCAAAATTCGCAGAAAGATCCAGCTCAAAGAGCTGATCAAGCAATCAGAATCAAGAATCGACCAAAAATACAAGACAATGCTCCAAGTGTTCAGTTTACAAACTAAACCGGAGATTGACTGAAGTAGCTTTGATCTACTTCGCAATTGCAGAGAAAAATCGTTTCGAAGGCTATCTGGCCAACTTCAGGCTCCGTCTATAGCTTATAAAGTGAACAACAACAAGCCAACGAGTCCCCAGCAGAGTTGCCAATTTGTTGTGGAGGTAAATCCCCTCTGCGGACAGAGGCGATCCCTACTAGCCCAGACCGGGTCTAGCAACAATCAATCACGCTATAGCGCAGGTTCCTAATTGCAAATAAACCAACTAGTGATGAAGGCTTACCTGGAATCCAACACAGTCGTTGTAGAAGAGGTGGCGCTCCCTTTCCTCAACTCTGGCAGATCACGACCCCCACGATCTGCGTGATGGGACACCTGCACATGCGAGAAACAAAACAAACGCAAGCGTAAAATCCAGTAGATGCAACTATATGTCAGTCAGAAAGGACATAACTCATCATTATAAACAACAACAAGAGTGGAACCATAACCAATAGTCGTTCATTAATAATCAATCAAAGGAAAATTACAACCATAGTTCTCACACTGAATTCTCCTTCGGGGGGTCGCCAGCAGAACACGTCTCGAAAAGCCTGTCAAGGATGGGACAAACTTCTCTCTTCGGACCTTGAGGGTAGTCTCCTTGCTTGAAATTGGCCTTAAGGGAATTATGGAAGCTCTTGCAGCATAAGGCTCTTGGAAATTTGGGAACTTGAAGACTAGCTTGCCATGGAGATGGGCAAGCTTTTATAGATGGAGGAAGAAGAGTTGGGATCCCTATAATCATGGGATTGGCCCTATCATCAAGGAAGCTTCCATGAGAGGTGGCAAACCACTTCCTCTCTATGGAAATCCGTGGCCAAACCTCCCAACTCAAGATAGATATCAGTCCAGGAATTAGTTAGGATGAAACTTCCGCCATTTATTTTTTAAAAACACCTCTTAAATTGGTTGGCGTGAGTGCGACTCTGGGACAGAGCGCCAACTGGCGCGGCCTCTTTGAAGTATTTTCCCCATTGGCGCGGGCACTGAACTGCCTGCTCGCGCCAATGCTAAAAGGGCCATTTTTTGGGTTTTTCACAAGGAGATGTCTTCAAGGCAATGAAAGCTCTTGTTCAGAGAGGTGTCATGAAAGTGGTTTCAAGGCATGTCACTGCTCACAGGTCACGGAATGAGCCCTCCAATGTGCAGGACGGGAATTGTAGGGACGGTGACAAATTACTGTGTAACAGTTCGTATTAAGACATGACCCTAGATCAAAACATATTTTTGAGAACAATAGTGTTATCATGCCAAGCGAGCTGGAAGATAATGAGGGTGATCATGAGAACATAGAGTGATATGGTACATGTGTTATTTCATCATTTATACTATTTAAGATGGGTTTTTATAAAGAAGAGGACTTAACCTTATAACTAAGACTTTTTTTTTCCAAACATTATAATATATATTGTGAATTAATTGGTTTGCATTGTGTTAATGTTAAAATCACTTCACTTGATAATTTGCAATTATGTTGATCTCGAAAGCAATGCATTGTATCAAGTTCATTTTTTTATGTCAATTCCTAAAATAATACAACTATTTGTTTGCTTTAAATGGTTTTTCACTATATCATTACTTAAATAAATGCACCATATATATATATCTTCAAAATATTTAAAAATGTATTAATATATATTGTTATTTTTGGTATGTAAGATCATAATAAAATAATGATAATTCTAAACATGAATTTATTTGCATTATTTTCTAAACTTTATTATGTTACAAAAATTCATATTATTCTAGATTTATTATTTTACAATTATTTATATTCATGCAAATTTACAAATTTACACTTTTACAATTATGGTAATTTAACAATATGTACGGTATACATTTTACTTACGGTAGTTATGGCTCAAAATTGACAATTAATTTACAATTTTACAATTTTATAAATTTACAAATTTTACAATTTTAATAAAATTGAATCATGACAATATATACAATTACAATTGCAATTTTACAATTTCACAATACAATTACAATTACCATTTTACAAATATTTTACATACAATTACAATTACAATTTTACAATTTTACATACAGTTACAATTAAAATTACAATTTTACATACAATTACAATTAAAATTACAATCACGATACATACAATTACAATTATAATTTTAAAACTTTACAAATTTCACAATTTTAATAAAATTGAATCATGACAATACATACAATTACAATTACAATTTTACAATTTCACAATATAATTACAATTACAATTACAATTTTACAAATATTTTACATACAATTACAACTTTATAATTACAATTACAATTATACATACAATTACAATGACGAATACATATAATTACAATTTTACAAATTTACAAATTTTACAATTGTAATAAAATTAAATCATGACAATACATACAATTACAATTACAATTTCACAGTTTCACAATACAATTACAATTACAATTTTACATACAAATACAATTGCAATTTTACAATTTTACATACAATTACAATTTTACAATTTACATAAAATTACAATTACACAATTTTACAATTTTACATAATATTTAATAAATATCATGATCTAATATTAAAAATAAACATCATGATCATGATAAACATCGTACAAACACCATATTCTAAAATACACATTCAAATTTGCTAACATCATCTAATCATCATGATCATGATCATATAACAAAACACAAGCATTGTATAACATCATCACAACACAAACATCAAATATACATCTCATGTCAAATAATTTCTATAACATACACATTTATCTGCAAGCACATTAAATGAACATATCTAGCATGACCTAACAATATACACATCATGATGAACACCAACATGTAAATTAAGTACATCAACATGAAAATAATATATATATATATATATATATATATATATATATATATATATATATATATAATGTCAAAAATATACAATTGTAATAGAACTACATATAAATGTCAAATATGTGGTGGTAATATATCAATACTATAACTAGTGGAGGCTTGCTCAGTTGATGGTGCCTCATGCTCATATGGACGTTTCTGCTCAACCGAAGGTGTCTGCTCAGATGAACGTGCCTTCTCAGCCGGAGTGCCTACTCAGATGGTGTCTTCTCAGGCAGAGGTGCCTGCTCATATGGTGTCCGCTCAGCCGGAGGTGCCTACTTAGATGGTGCAGCCTGCTTAGAAGATGTTTGCACATGATTAGATGTTAGTTTCTCATCTCCGTGAGGTGAAGGAGGAGGAGGTGGACCCCTCATTATCATGATCATTTGAGTTTCTCTATCATGCATCTTCACGATGCCTATCCCTCCTAGCATCTAGTAGCCTGGAAGCTCCAATGATATGACGCATATGGCTCATCATATCGCGGGGCATCTCCCTCCAGAGCTCCGTGAGCGTACGACCCTCCTAGATGTCTCTCATCGTCATAGGGTGGACTCCCTCATCAACCAGGAGTCTACATAGGTGGTCGCCCAACTCCATCTTGAATCAAATGTCTGCACTACGTCGCATGCTCGCAGGTATCTGTAGCGGAGGAGGTCTCTCACCCTCCGCCGCCTCCGCCATCTCCTCGTCATCTACAGGATCATCCGTTGGGGGTGGAGGCATGTCCCCAACAAACACAAAAAAAATCTACAAAATATATAGTACACAACAATTATTAGAAAATTTAATAAAACAAGTTAAAGAATGTGTTAGAATAAATTTTATTCTAATTAATTAAGACAATAAAATGAAACTATATTAATTTAAATAAAACACTAATATTACCTCTAATATTTGGTGGCTCATCCTATGTGAAGAGGATGTTGGTACACCCTCGCCAATCCAACCCCGCGTAAGGACAGGGCACCATCATGAACATGTGATCATCCGGACTCGCTAGTAGCTCCAGTGCATCAGTAGAAATCCTGGTCGAACACTCTGACAGGCCTTGGGCATCATCTCGCCCCACATCTGCATCCGTACATGTAACATCAATCTACAAGGCTAGCGGACAAAATTATGCCTCGTCTCCGGAAACCTCTCAAAAAATAAACAAAACAACTCTGAAGAAAAATGGAAGGTCAACCTCCAACGTGCTTGAGAATGACATATATCTAATGTTATACAAAACTTCCGCAAAAAAATGGAAGACCGTCTAAAAAGTTGTGGCCTTTGGAATAAAGAATCAACATAAAATAAAAGAGGGCAACTAATGCACTGCCCATCACTGGTATAATGTGAAACGGTCGTCAATAATAGTGAGAGGCACTTAACCTCCTGTGGACCAAAAGAAGCAATATGTAGCTGACCACCAAACTCATGAAAATCTGCAGGAGAAAGTATATCATTCCTAATGTATCTCTGGGAGTACACCAACTGACTCTCTGTCGCATAACCGACAGGGACATCTGGGAACTAGGGAAAATCCTCCCCTCTCCTAGATAGGCCAATAATAAAATAAATGTCCTCCTTAGTGGGTTGATACCACTAGCCAGGACCGACCCAGAAAATATATCGGTGGGCATCCCACCTGTAGATCAACTAAACTAATAACCCACTATTCCCCTTCAAGGATGTAGCCTCCTTGTTGAACTTAAGGAGGCCTACCTCCCTTACGAAAAACTGGGTGGGTGTCGTAATAGGGCGAGGGTACAAAAGTCTCTCCCTATCACATGCCTCCCACTATTGTATCATGTTATAATTGTCCTCCCTCTACTCTTGTTGTTGCCTTTCCTCTCTCTGTTGATGTCGTTGAATGGTTCAAATATTAAATACATCATCCTCCCTCATACATAAAACCTAATTTTTTTATTAAATGAAAAATGTCTTTACAAATATATAAATATAACTTTTATCGGAAAAAAAAAAAAAAAACATTCGATGCGCCCAAAAAAAAATAGTCACGCACCGCCATCGGTGCGTATCTGACAATCCCACACCGCATACAGTGTGCATGAAAAAACTTCACATACCGGGAAAACAACAAATCTTACTTCAATAAATATCTTTGTGCGGTGCGTTGACCAAAATATCAGCCCCGGGGCAGTTGTTATAGTGCAACGCACTGCTAGCTGGCAATATTTTACCACTGGCGGTGGCGGTGTGTTCCCATAATATGGACGCAGCGGGACGTTATGTCTATTTTTACATAATTCCTGGTGTGTTCAAATAAACGGCCACACCACCGTAAATAAAGTGTTATTTTTAAAAAATTTAAATTGTCAATAATTTAGTCTAGAAATAAAATATACGACTAGATAATACATGACTAAACTAAACACGACTAAATTAAATGACTAATTTAGTCCAAGACTAAAATATATGACTAGATAATTAGTGACAAAATAAAAAATGATTAACGAAAACAAACACTACAGTGAAAGAAAAAAAATATGACCAACTAACTAGTGCAACAAGTATATGAATTAGTAATTTATGCTAGTCATTTTTAATTGTGTCACTCTAGATTTATGCTAGTCATTTTTAATTGATTCCGAGACATCTTTAGTTCTCGACTTGATATGTATAACTAGTAGAAAATGAGAAATTAGTGACTAAAAAAGTTAGTCACCTCAAAATTTCCAAGTGAAATGCTACAAAAAATGAGCAATTAAGTGACCCAACTAAAAATGACTAATTTAAATGATTAATTTAGTCTTGGGCTAAAATATACGACTAGCTAATAAGTAATACAATTAAGAATGACTAATGTGAGTGACAAATTTAAACTAAACTATGGCTAGCTTCTAATAATGTGTTAATGAGCTCTAAGTGAAGTTCCCCGAAAATAATGGTCTACCTACAATTGCTTGAGTTTATTGATAACATTATTAATAGATTTGAAATATTTTCCACCTCCTTAAAGATTAGTAGATATTACCCTTATGTGTAAACCTGATGTCCCCTTTCCCTCTTTATATGAGCATATATACTTGTTTATATTAAGGAGTTATTCAATAATTTTTATTGATGCCCTCATGCCAAAATGATCACTCTATGATTTTTCTAAATCATTAGATATAGCCTACATCTTTTTGATAAAAAATTAACATACTCAAATAAAAAAATTAACCTCAATAATAGTTACATAACCTACCACGTCAATTGACATTTTCACCAAACTAAAATTAACATATTAAAATTTACTTTCTCACTACCTTTATACTTAATCATCAAAATGTGAGTTTTTCAAAAACCTACTCTTTTTTCTTTAATAATCAATATGTAGATTTGGATTTTCAAAATCATTAGATATACCCTCCCTCTTTTAAAGAAAAACATAAAAAAATAAATTTAAAATAAAAAAATAAATTAAATTTAATCAAAAATTACAAAATCAAATAAAAATAAACCTAAAAATTAAATAAAAATAAAAATAAAAATTACAAAAATAAATTAAAATTTTCCCAAAAATAAAAATAAATTAAAAATTAAAATTACAAAAATAAATTTAGATTTTCAAAATCATTAGATATACCCTGCCTCTTTAAAATATATATATATATATATATATATATATATATTTTAAATAAAGAAATAAATTAAAATTTAATAAAAATTTATAAAATAAAATCAAAATAAACATAAAAATAAAATAAAATCAAAATTAAAATTAAAAAATAAAAATAAAAATTATAAAAATAAATAAAAATTTTACCAAAAAATAATTAATAATATTAATAACATGAAAAAATAAAAATAAAAATTACAAAAATAAATTAAAAATAAGCGAAATATTAATAATATTAATAACATGGAAAAATTAACCTCAACAATATCGGCGCAATTGACATTTTCGTATTATCCTATTAAAATTTTCTTTCCCGCTCTTTCCCGCTATTTTTTTCCTTTGATTCTCACTTTGGATTCCGCTGCAATTGACATTTTCAGAAATTTTCGATTAGCCTATTCAAATTTACATTCCCGTTCCTTTGGTTGTTGCGTTTGGGAGAGAGTTCGTTCCTCTTTGGATTCAGCTGCAAGAGGAGTTTCGATGCTCTTGGATTCCGCTGCAACATTCAGGAGGAAGTGATACATTGGAATTTGCTGCAAACTGGAGGAAGTGATACATTGAAATCCGCTGCAAACTTGAGGAAGGTGTGGATCGATCTTTCAGAATGGACAAGGTTTTAGAGAAAAAGGGAAGGTGAGAAGGGCAAGGGTTCGAAACCTTGAAAATGAAGATGAGAAGGGCGATGCTAACAACAGTGGGAAGTCCTGTGAATTCGACATAATAGGGAAGAAGGCGGCGATTTCAAAGAAGAGTGATTTTTTTCATAATACAACAGATCGATCTGATGAACTTAGACAAACATCTGAGCAAGGTATGGACAAAATCAAAATTCCAGAAGCCAAATGAGGAGTGATAAATTGAGCCAAAAAACTAGATATCACGAGTATTATCACTCAGGCCACATTTGGGACTGTTAAAATGTTAAAATTTAGAGCAGCTATCATGCATGATGTTCTTGATGTAATGCCAGGTGATTTTAATTTTTTCCTTCTGTGATAACTGATAGGAAGGGGGGCACATCTTCTTTGAATGCTAGAACCTTCAAGATTATTATTTTTAGTCTCAAACTATTCATTAAAGGATAAAACAGGACTAGATTTTTCCTTGTTTATAGACCGGCCCAAATTATCCTTGAATCTGGATGGTATTGATAATTTGTTTAGCTTCTCCTAATATGAATATGGCATCCCCATCCCCAAATTGTAGCTGAGTGGCAGAATCAAAATCTGAAGAGATCAAATATTGAAATGGCTCAGGCGAGACTTCATTCTCTTGCTTCTTTGATAAGCTTTCTCAAAGTATTTGCTAGAATGATAAGAAAGCGGGGACAAAAGGTAACCATGTCTTAATCCTCTTAGCACTCTGTCAAAATTGGAATGTTCTTCATTAACCAGAAGTACACAAGAAGCAATTGAGATGCATTCAAAAGTCCAATTCACCATACTCATTGAATCCAAAAGCCTGAATGGTTTTGATGAGAAAGTCTCAATTAGCCTTACCATACTGGAATCGAGGACACTTCATAATATATTTGTACTCAACGATTCTCCAGTTTTTTTGCTTGGAGAATGAATATTTATGGCATATTTCCATAAAGTCAGCATAGTTGAATCATCATCTCTGATAAGCTATTTTCCTTTCTAAGGTTATTTTTCCTACCTCGGTTTATCCATTTGTTTCTCAAAATGTACAAAACTCAGCTTTGAGTTTTATTATCACTGTGCATACCACTTTCAAACATGCTTGTAGATCCCCTACATGAAAATGATTTAATCCTAGAAAGTTGTTGCAGTTGCCTTCTAACTTCATTGGATGTCCATGGCATGATGGTGAGGATTCCATTACTCTGTTTTTCATACCACTTCAAACTGATATTGAATGAAGGTATTCCAGAGGTTTATGCCTCTAATCCCTGTCTTGGTTACCTTGCCATTAATGAATTCCATCTACCCAATTTGTGTCTATCACCTCTCCCAGCCTTCTCCCTACATGAGCAATCTATGCGTTGCAGTGGATTTATCTCCCTTATTATTAATCTCATCTTTGTAAGGGAGTTGTTTCACATTCCCAGAAATACCATTATTAAGGAGGTGAGGGGGTACTTAAGGCCCTTCACTTCCTTAATCACATTGTTAATCTTAATAAGCTCAAGGCTTGATTCTCTGACAATGGCTTGGTTGGCTAGCCAATCCACCAACTTATTCTGTGACTTCGTTGTGTGTGAGAACTTGGAACTTAGAAGGAAATATCTATTCATTGTAAAGCCCCCAGAATCCAGCATATGTTGCAATCAGTGAACCAGTTATTGACTTTGGCTGTCCTGTTCAATATGTTAATTAGAAATTTGAAGTTTGTCTTATTTTTCAATCCTTTGGAATCCTTAAGATTTGATTAGGGTTATCCCCTCAATTGAGGAGGCTTCTACCTTTGCTATGGCTACTTATTTCTTTGTTTGACTTCCCATAAATTTTTTTCCTTGTAACAAAACATCTCACCCTCCAGCATGTAGAAAAGGGTAAGATATTCTTCAGGGCTCAAGACTGTTCAACAAGAAGGCTTGAAGCCATTGCAAAAATACACTTGATATGAGCTCATCATATCACTTGTGGGAATTGAACCTGGGCGGGGAGGATAACAATCATTCCTCCTAACCACTCGAAATAAACCCAATTGACATTTGAATTCATATAATATGAAGTCTGTAATACATTTCTATAGCTTCTTGATAACCCTTTATATCCTTGTGGGGGTTGGTCATTTTCAAATTAGCTCCTGAACTCATTGTTTCCAAGGGGCAACAGTTCTAAACATTTCAGTCCATGATGCCCATACCTCTTTTGCAAAAAAACACTGTGTCAAGATGTAATCATAGGTTTCTTCATACCTTTAACATTCATTAGACCTGGTTGGGCACTGTACACTTCTTCTCTTCAAATTTTCATGTGTAATTATTTTTCCCTTTCACTGTTATCCACTGAAATGCTGCAACTTTGGGCCATATTCCTGGGTACCATATTTTCTTCTAGGCTTTAATCTAAGAATCTGCTACTCTTCTAATAGAACCATGTCTTATCCTTCTTTAAGTGAGTAGGATCCTCTTGATGTGGGATTTCAACACAAGACTTCTTATTCGCTTTGGAATTTAGTGAATCTAAATCATAGAGCCTCCTTGATTGCCTTTGCCTCATCAATTGAGAGTCGAGACATTTGTTGGTCATGTTAAAGGATATTTCCATTTTATTTTAGTGATAGACCCCAAAGAGTTTGTTGGAACTGATCCAATAATCCTTTGTTTTGGTTCACCCCAAATTGAGCACAACCTTTCTGATTCTGTCCAGAGCTTGGATGCTTTTGAGAGGCTATTGTCCAACCCATGCATACTCACAAAAGTCTTCCTTTTCTCCATGTAGGACATCTTGGGAAATCCAACTATCTGTTAAATTTTTTTGGATCGTATTATTCCTTATGCTTAATCATTTAGGGACATCATCATATTAGGACTCCCACAAGGTAAACAGGTTCCCTATTCCCCATGTATCTTTTTTCCTTAAAATTTTGACACAGAGACCCGTTTTTGTCAGAGTTAAAGCACCAATATACTCTTAAACATCGATATTGTTTTACTGGTCTTCTTACCCCTGCTTCTCATTCCAATTTAGGAATAATTATTTGTTTCCAACCTATTAGGTGCCACTTTTTCTCCTTTAATGCCTCTTGTCAGGAGAAAGTTGTATTAACTTTATCCCTCTCCAAGGGAAATGATCTCGGGTTCAACAGATTGGACTTTTAGAAGATGGACATAGCTAATAAATATTAGATAAGGTTAATCTGTTTTCCAGAGAGAAACACATGGAGCCTTGTTTACCGGTCTTCTCATCCTTGCTTCTCATTCTAATTTAGGCATAACTGTTTGTTTCCAACCTATCATATGGTGCTTTTTCTCCTTTGATGCCTCTTGTCATGAGAAAGTTTTATTAACTTTATCCCTCTCCAAGAGCACTGATCTCAGGGTCAATAGATTGGAATTTTAGAAGATGGGGATAGGTGATAAGTTAACTATTAGATAAAATATGAAGGGTGATACAACAAGTGTATCAACCACATGGTATTATGAAATAACTCTTCAACAACCATCCAACTTCCAATATGAATGAAACAAGGTTCCCCCGTATGGATTAATTTCCCACGTTTACCCGTGACTCCATATGATTCCTTTGTTGAGGGACAAGATACTTTAATATTTCTCAGATTGCAGTTCCTAATCTTACTTCTATTTGGAGGTCAAAGGTGGTTTTCATTATATTTTAGAGGCGACGATGTCATTCTTAGGGCGTTTTTAGTCTAGCCATGTCATATTGAATAAGAAGATAGAGAATCTCATATGGTCAAAGAAACCTTCTGGGGTTTATACTCCAAAAGCTAGATATATTGTTATTAGTTTAGATGGGGAGAAGAGGAATCATGTGTGGTGGAGGAGATTTTGGATATTTAAATATCCCTCAAAGGCTTGATTTTTATGTGGTTTGCACTAAACAAAAAGACTTGACTTGGTATAATCTTTTGACAAGGAATAGAGCAAGACTCGATAGGTGCAATTTATGCAAGGTATGTGAAAAAACCAAAAAACATCTTGTCATGGATTGTAACGACACTATGCAAGTCCTACTTCTCCCTCTTCATATTTAGAATTAATAGGGGAAAAATGGCGATGGTCGGTGGAAAACCTAGTTTTTACTGCTCTGGAATGTTGGCTTTGGAGGCGGCGGACGACCATGGCAGGGCACTGACTCAGAAGACCACCACTGCTGCTCGGGTTTTTCGCCTCGCACATGTGCTGGACTGGGGTTTTGATTGGAACCGGTTTCCCTTTGAATGCATGGAGGCCTCTTTCGGACTCTACGGACTCCAGTCTTGCCAAAGGGTGGACGCCCATGATCTACGATGGGCTGGAGCAATTTCGTCCTGCTCCAGCCTACAGGCTCCCGTCCGAGGTGGTTTGGCTGCAAATACTCGCACATAACCTGCGACTGCGGTTTTTTGCAAGGTATGGTGACCTTTTTCAACGCTTGGCACTACGCGAGCATCAGTGCTCTGTGGTGGCCAACCCATAGACACGCCATTCCGAGGAAACTTGACATTCGGCGACTACAGAACCCTGACCAGGATACCAGAAATGAAGGACAACGAAGCTCACAGAACCAACATAGGAAACGGATATCAGGTAAGCTCTGCACATTTTCAAGTTTTCATAAAGCCCCCAGTGGGGAATAGTTTTATAGTTTGGATACAGGACACAAACATGGTATCCAATATGAAAGAAAAAATCAGTTCTATCTTTGGTTACCCCAGCTTCATCCAGTCATTGATTCATGGGGAGAAATCCTTAATGGACTCTTGCGCTATCAAGGTCTACCCCATTGGTCCTGGTTCCACCATCTACCTTAACCTGTGACTGCGGGGTGGCAAAGCTGATCAGAACAAAGCCCAAGGACCCTCTCGGGGTGCCAACACCTCAAAACTAGAAACCCCAAAAGGACCCTCTTACAGAAATGTTCTGCAGGGGAAAAACAGAGCAACAACTACAACTGCACCAACAGAGAGTACCCCCAAGCCATACATTGTGGAACAAAAAAAATGTGTGCTCGAACTGACTATAGATACTCCAGAGATAGAGGAGCATCGATCTACATTTGAATCTCAAGCAATAATGTGCAGATTCAACTGCTTTTGGCCCAAACCAATGGAATTGTTTCATTGGATTTTCACCAATCGGACCATGGACTGTGAAATCTATCTATGCTCTAAGGGTTTCTTCATAGTCAAATTCCCATCATCAGAAGCCAGAGATATCGTACTAAGGGATGGACCGTGGTTCTGGGGATCCACAAGACTCTTCATCACACCATGGTTTCTTGATTTTGACGCAAACACAATGGAGGTTACTAGAATGCTGGTTTGGGTTCGTCTATACAACCTCCCGCTTCATTTTTGGAATGAAAATGTTCTAGGAGGCATTAGGAACATCCTCGGGAGATATATAAAAACAGATACCCAGCTTTTGGAGGAACGCATTTACACTTTCGCACGAATATGTGTGGAAATGGACCTTAGCAAAGGTCTACCAGAGAGCATTCAGCTGATAAACAAAAAAGATGGACACAACATTTAGACTATGAAAACACAAATGCAAAATATGCAGAAATACCGGACACTTACAAAACACATGCCTGGAAGCAAAACAAGATAACATAAAAAAGAAGAAGACAGGGAAAGCTGCCAAAGGATGGAAATTTCCATCAGAGGAACCAGTGTAGGAGACAAACAAAGAAGAGGAAGAACCCATACCACACGAGAGTAAACATATTGCAAACTCTCAGGGTGCACAAGAATAGGAAATGCGATATCCTTTTTACATCACCACCATGGCACAGCTGGCAATGAATTCAGGGGCACCGGACAGTGGGGGAAATAAAAGACAGCACATATCAAATACATCAGACTCATATAAGGACAATGGAGCACTCACCGAAGATAACCAGCTCGCCTTGATCTCTACCATGCCAACTCAAGGGGCTTGGCGAAAGGTTGAAAATAAAAAAGGGAGAAAATCTTAATTTTCTCCCCTTGTATTATATTTTTACTCGCGACATACTAGCTTGTCTTGAATGACAATTACCAACACATGTAACATGTAATTTTGTTTTCAGTAATAAAATTACGACTTTTTCCTTGGAAAAAAACTACACTATGCAAGTTTAGAGGGAGATTAAACATTTGAATAGGTTGAAAAATGTCTGAATTGGTGGCACAGTTGAAAATGATCTAAGAGGTTGGTGTCATAACTCTTCAGTGAAGGATTACAAAGCACTTCCATGGTTCCTAGCTTGGGTATTTAGTAAGCTAGGAATGTCAACTTATTTAAAGATAGGAAAATTCTTCCTATTCAATGTGCTTTTTCTATTTGATGTGGTCTCAATTCTTTAAAAGAGTTTTCCTTAGACGCGAGTACCTAAGCTTCCTAGGCAGATTGTTGTAGAAGTGGGTAAGGATGGTGCATGTGCATATTTTGATGATGAACCTTAGTTCTATGGAGTAGGGAGAAGTGTTTAATATAGTGAACCTCATAGCATTAACTTTAGAGTTGGATTGGGGCATCAAACCAATTATAATGTTCAGCTAATGGCTCTAAAACTTATCAAAAATAAAATAGGGCGTGGACTGGCTGTGGTCCACGCAGTGATGCTACAGTCTTGGGTTCCATTGCTATTACATTATATGGTGATGAACCCTTTGAAACCAACTTCACTGCACCATTAGGAGTAAATTATTTACTATACAAATATCAATATAGCAATGAATGAGAGCAGAGTAGAAAGACAAATAAATTACAATCAAAGAGATAACAGATTGCTTCAGGTTACTTACTGCGGCAAAGGATAAAATGCATAATGTAACAGAGACATACATGATATTGAGACCATAAGTATCCAATTCATCCCTTAAGAATACACCCTAAAAATGTGTGCAGAATGGTCAACTTGGCCATTGTAAGTTACAACAAGATCTAGCAAATGGAGTGAGCTTAAATAATGTGCTAAGGTGCCAACTAGGGGAGCACTCCTTTGATCTAGGTGATTCATCACTCGTCACAAATGAAAACCAATTACAAGCTCAAAATAGGAAAGGAAACTAAGGCTCTTTCTCAAATGACCCAACTATCTCTCCATACTCTCACCCGTATCACTATTAGTAAGTCAACATACCCCCAATAGATCAAGGTGAGCTAGCACTTACTCTCCAAGGAAGTAGCCAATTCATCCCTTAAGAATACACCCTAAAAATGTGTGCAAAATGGTCAACTTTTCCATTGTAAATTACAACAAGCTCTAGCAAATGGAGTGACCTTAAATAATGTGCTAAGGTGCCAATTAGGGGAGCACTCCTTCGATCTAGGTGATTCATCACTCATCATAAATGCAAACCAATTACAAGCTCAAAATAGCAAAGGAAGCTAAGGCTATTTCTCCAATGACCCAACTATCTCTCCATACTCTCACCCATATCACTATTAGTAAGTCAACATACCCCCAATAGATCAGGGTGAGCTAGCGCATACTCTCCAAGGAATTAGCCGATTCACCTCTTAAGAATACACCCTAAAAATGTGTGCAGGATGGTCAGGTTGGACATTGTAAGTTACAACAAGCTCTAGCAAATGGAGTGACCTTAAATAATGTGCTAAGGTGCCAACTAGGGGATCACTCCTTCGATCTAGGTGATTCATCACTCATCCTAAATGCAAACCAATTACAATCTCAAAATAGAAAAGGCAGCTAAGGCTCTTTCTCCAATGACCCAAATATCTCTCCAAGAATAGGAAACAATGGATAAGGGTGCAATAAATAAACTCAGGTTACTATAACTACCCCCCCATAAATGCATCAACCATAAAATATAAAATAAAACAATTACATTTGTTAGGAAATGAAGCAACCTAGGATTGTGTGCCAAGTGGAATCCCCTTTAAAACATACCTCTTGACCATGGCAAGGAGTTGCACCCTACACAATGAGGCCCAACGTCTTTTAGGCCATAACACAAGGAATAATACGCTACTTGCTGGTTGTTTCTTTTTTAAATCTACAGTTAATTCTTTCTTAATTTGATTAGTGTCACATTGGAGAAGGGGATATACTAACTACTGAAAATGGCTTCCATTTTCTGTTCTAGAATAGCAACAGTCTTATGCCAAATATGCCTCAAAAACTTGCATCAGATCACCAGCTAAGACTGCCCATCATATATCATAATAGCTCTAGAGGAAAAATTTCCTATCATGAATAAACCACACCATGAGGTACTTATGTGCTGTTTTATATTCATAGCAGTATATATCATGTTTTGTTGTAAAAGGTGTTTGCTGACACATAGATGTTTTGTTGTAAAAGGTGTTTGCTGACAGATAGTCAGGGTCACTATCATCAGATGTTTCCTTGAGGCTTGAATTCCAACCATAAAATGTTTTTTTCTTTGGAAATTCCAAAATCTACCATGGTTGCTCTCATAAGATGGTTCAACAATATATTGGCAGACTTAATGCTACAATGCACAACTGGTGGTACAACCCCATAAAATAGTAAAATACTCAATTTCAGCTGATCAACTGCTACAGGCTAGCCAAAAAAACTTGAATTTGGAACCATTTCAAGAGTCATTCAAAGTTGTAGATACAATTAGCTAGCATGATAGGAACAAGTCTTAGAGTGCATGCTTGGCTGCTCCAACAAAGGCACTACATCAAGCCCTACAGGAAGCCATTTTAGCATGTTCATATTCCATATTTTATGCCATTAAAAGCCTCTGAAAAATCTCAGCCTAGTCTCCACCTCCAAATTTCACATCCTAATCACTGCACTGCTGGAATGAATGCCCCAAAATGAAAATGCATTTTGAGGAGTAACAAGAGGCTTCCTTTTTATCTTACCCCGGTCCCCAACACCATCTAACACTACACCATGTATCCTTGACCTCTGTCCCATGAAGTGCTGGTTTGACAAAGACAAAAAACTCCATAGACATCTCCATTTTTCTTTTTTTCATCATCAGTCCATTCCTCACAGCTTGAAGGCCTCCACCACCCACTAAGTGCTCTTTTTCCTATCTAGGGTGCTCTCATGAGTCATTACTTGTTCTTGCACACTACCACCCTCTATGATGTTTGTGGACAACCTCTAGTGTGGATTGCTTCACTTCCTTTTTATTTCTATATATTTTCTAATTCAAGCTTGGGAGGGTCATCAGTATCATGAGCACTAGTAGC
Source organism: Pinus albicaulis (assembly GCA_034641835.2). Taxonomy (NCBI): domain Eukaryota; kingdom Viridiplantae; phylum Streptophyta; class Pinopsida; order Pinales; family Pinaceae; genus Pinus; species Pinus albicaulis. Next base: position 1,182,203,414 of record CM076578.1, on the reverse strand, counting down.
ACTGCTGATGGGGAAGCCTCTTAGGTTGAGTTTCTCAAGCATGGTATTCATCCCCTTGACTCCCACATTGTTGATTTGTTTAATCATGTTCTTTGTTTAGGTTTCTCTTTGTGATGGCCCCACCATATCATCCACTCCAATTTTAAGTTTGGGGTTGCTTAAGACCAAAACAATTATCAGACCATCATGATTTCCCACACATTTTCCATGCTCTATGGTACAATACCCCACATGATTATTAAATGAGCTAGAGTGGAGGAACCCTAGAGCTAGAATGTATCTAGGGTTCTACAAGAGATACGAAACTACTGACCACATCTTTCACTCTTTGTGCCATTATTAGAGAGGCCCATCATTTCTCTTTGAAAATATTTTGTTGATTTGTTGACTTTTGTAAGGCATTTGATTTTGTGATGAGAGAGGCATTGTTTTAGAGGTGATACGGCATTGGCTTCTATCACGAGACTATATGAGTCAGTGCTTGGTCATTTCTGCACTATCGATATCTTCTTAGACTACCTTAGGAGTACTATAGAGGTCAAATATAAATTCCCTCTCTCACTAACTCTCTTTGGGTTCTATATCGATGAGATGGACTCCTTTCTTAGGAGCACATATAGGATGGTGTTGATTGTCTTCTACCCGATGTCTTGATCTCCTTGCTTTTAAGTTTCAACAACATGATCCTCTTGGCACCTCACCTAAGGGGTTGTAGAGACAAATTGAGGCCTTCTCCAACCCTTGTGATCTTTAATTGTTTAAATTTGAACTTAGTAAGACTAAGCTTATGATCTTCAACATGTCTCAGCATGCTCTCCTTGACTACCATTTTTAAGTTGGAGGGGATGGGATTCATATTACCACAACCTACACATACTTGGGGGTCATATCTTAAGAGTCTAGCTTAGCTTGAGGCATGCTTTCTAGCCCCAACTTAATAAGGAATGTGGTTTTCTTGGCTAAAGAGATAGTGCTCTAGGACATCTCTTTCAAGATGCACTTCTTTGGACATGATCATTACAACCATGACCCGTTATGGCTTCAAGGTCTGGGGACTTGGCTTGCTTTGGGTTGATTGGGATAGGAAAGAGAGATTCTAAACCCTTATATTATGATGCTTCATCTGCTTCTAACATGCAATTCCTCAATCTATCATCTAGGTGGAGTTCAAGGTATTGCTTCAGTAGACCCCTCCTTGGTGTAATTGTTGTGGGTTCTTCTTAATTGCTTCAGTTAGTGGCCGTTTCTATCAATAACTTGCCCTTTTTAGGTAATATTTGAATGATCTAGGTCAGCTCCTACTATCTAAATGTGACTTAACCTAGGAGATTAGAGAGGATATCTCCTCCTTGAGGGCATTAGCTTGAATATGTCATTTTATTATTTTGAGTGCTTTATGTAGCTAAGTGACTCTTATTGTTACGCTTATCTATACTAATAGACATTGGATGCACAACCTTAGGGTTCCCCTTGGTTCATTCAGAGTGGGCTCCCACTAGCTTTGGTTTGAGATAGCTCACTGAATCACACACCTCAAAGGGAATTTTCAGCTATGTGACTTACAAGAGATCAAGTTGGGGGAGCACATTGTCTTCAAATGTTCCATCTATTAGGAGATAGCACTGTTACATATTTATTGGATATATTATTGATTGATAACACTTGCTGTGTGGTTGTTTTGTCACAACTCACATATTTTTCATCACTTTTAAAGTTTTTTTTGTTGCCTAGAGTCTATAGCCTAGGGACTAGGAACTAGGTCTTGCCTAGCTTTCCATTTTAAATCTTAAAAGACAAAAATAATATCATTTTGCAAATATTTTTTTTTAGCATTTGAAGGATAGATCTGTAGGCTTATCATGGATTCCTCCCTTATGTTGGAGGAGAGCTAGCCTTATGTGAGAAGGATGATCACCAAGGTGACAATGGTTAATGTCCTCAAGTAACTTTGGGGTTTGTAGTTGATAATTGAAACTATATTTTGAAGCATAGATTTTAGAGGTAGAAATGAAGAGCTTTTCCCCTTGGATTGATGGAATGAGTTTGTCCCAACAACTTTTCAAATGCTAAATTTCTATTTTGTCTTATATCATTTTTAAATGCCTTTCTCTTTCACGACAATATCAGTCAGCAACCCTGAGGGCTATGTTTGACAATATTCTGAATCCTTGCAAACCAACATCCCTGTGGAAGTGTTAATGGTTTAGTTTTTGGATGTCTTTCTGAAGATACTATCAACCACCACATGCTATTTATTTTGAATAAATAACATGAGAATCTACATAAATAAGATAGAAATAAATAACTCTTTTATAATGTAAATGATACCATGTAAAGACCAAATTAATTGTGCATCAAAGTTACTCGTTTGACAACATGCATTGTTTATGGTCATTGGAGCAGGTTTCATCTTCTTCTAGAGTTTGATGAGGAGAAAAGAAGTTGTTGAAGATGCCTAGTCGGCCATAATAGGCAGTGGTGGAAAACTCATCCCAATGAAATTATGGATGAGACTTGTCTGAATGATGATCATGGAAGTTACTCTTGAATCGTAAGTCTGTTGAAGGTTCTAGCTCAATTACAGAGCAAATTTTTGCTCTTCTCCTTTTTGTTTCATTGAAGAAAAACAAAAATAGTGGTTTTGAGTCCTTTATGTAATCTTATTCTAAGAGTTGAATTCTTCTTTTGAATGTGTTGTGCTGGTCGAAAATTTCTTTTGATTGGCAATGAATCATGCATTTATAGCTTCTTTCTAAATTGCACTTTCAACCATTTTTTGGTACTTTTGAGGGCATTCATCCAAAGAGTGGCGTTATATCATCTATGTGAGTGAGGAGGATATGAATCATGATACTTTAAGACATTCATTTGGTTAAAGTTACTATGTTTAGGAAGTATTGCCCATAGTTAAGAGGTTTTGATTGGTGAAATGTTGTGAGTTAATGAGATTTTCTTAACAGGTTACACCAAAAACTTTTTTCTAAAACATTTGAGGCACCCTGAGGGGTATAGAGATTCAGAAAAGTTCTTTCTATTCCTATTTACTCAAGTAGAGGACCTGTAATTATTTTGGCAGTTCATCTTAGCATAGATGATAAGAAACATAATATTATATTTACTAATATTTTTGTAAAAAATATATGGGTGGAAATAATTTGGCATCTTTTAGAAGCCTTTCTCTAAATCACTTCACTTGATTGGCTAGTCTGAAAGGGTTTCTAGCATCCAATTTTTTTGTCTATCTCACTATATTGGGTGAAATCAACTAAGCCATAAATACCCTCTCCAATGGGAACATTCTTTGTTCCAATTTCAAATGAGAATGTATCACTTATTTGAGACATATAATTGACTTATAAATCTCTAGATTCAGTGCCAACATTTTCCACTTTATCATCTCCTCATTGGAAACAAAAGCCATTTTTACAAACTGTTCAAGATCAATATTTTCAGTAGAATACCTATCAACATGAAGACTGTTATGGTGAATGAAACTATGAAGTGGAAAATACATACAATATGATAAATATTTAGATATATCCTTAGCTCCTTCAGCATAAAATAAGTGCCCTGATCAAGAATACATCCATGGACCACCACCCATATTGCCCTCCAAGTCCCAATTGGTTATCAAACTAATTGTAATTTTACTCAACTACTCAAGCATAAACAACGGAAGAACCTAGAGCTACAACTGGGGATGATCGTTCCACATATATTCACTCGCCTCTAACATAAATGAGATGCATTCCATTGTTTGGTAAGATGCCAAAATCAAAGGCAAAACCAAATGCCAGAGATACAAAACCACCCATTTCAATTTTCAGTTGATCCAGATGCAATCCAAAAGGAAGCGGAAATAAATCTTCTTCTTGTGCCTTCTTCCCCTAGTGTTTCTCCTAATGCATTGAATCCATTGCTTTCTCCTTCTGTCTTGCACCATTTCTTTCAAAATTCAACTGTTCCTGTCTTATCAAGGTTCTGTACTTTCAAATTTTATTTAAGCAGAAACATATATAGTAAGTGGAACGGTAGTTAAGTGTTGGAACTCACTAGCACCATACCTGGGCAATGTGATTTGTTGTGCACAACTACAGACAATGTTTCATATCCTTATTGGGAAGTCCAACAAAATCAATGTGTGGCTTATTTGAATACAATAGTTGCAAATTATATTTTTAGATGTTCAAAATACCTTGACAAGTGAGGGTGAAAATGAGATTCTTCCTCTGATTTTTTCTGCTCAACCATCAAATCTCACTGAAGGCTCTAGTCCTATTAAGTGCATAAAATAGGATGAACAACAAATTAATGGGAGTAAACTTTTGACTGGTTGCAAAACAGTGGATCTAGTGAAAGAATATTGCAACACTAATCATCAACCTGCCATCTCAAAATTTGCAAGAATACTTTCTTTGAAGGTGCCTCGGTTATTTATTCCAGATGATGTGTGAGTGTCACCTATTAAACATTCTAGAGTGAATCATTTCGAGAGTGTTTTCTTTCAATGGATGGCAAGCCATATTACCTCTAAAAAATCCAAATTAGTTCTGAGAGTTCTTTTCAATTGCAATGTGAATAGAGTATGTGATATATTTTCCATAAACCCTTTAAAGGTGGCAAGAAATTGTATTTTTTCAATATTGACTATTTTTTCAACACTCTGACCCAATGCACAACAATCTTCTGCTGCAAGTATGCTGCTCATTCACTGGGGAAAATGTCACTGGTTTAGGGTCTCGAACCACAAGGTCTGCCCCTCCTCTTTGACTTCCACACGCTCCTTATCAAACTAATCCAAAACTACTCCTATCTAGGATCCAACACCTACAAACACTTCATCAAATACATATACCTTGTTGACTGTTTTGTTGTAGCTCCACTGCAGCAATCTAGGCTTGGTTAGAGCATATAAACTAGTCCCTAACAGTCCTCTAATTTCTGCCCATAATTGCCTTAAGGAGGTACAGACACCCTTATATGAAAGGATATGACCCTCGTTGATGATGTTGGGTTGTTATATAGCCTCCACCAGCCCTTTGACCTCCCTTCAAACAACTGCGGCACCCTACAACAAGGCTGTGTAGGGCTGCAACATCCCTTCTAAGATTCTGCCCACCTTCCTTTCACCTCAAAACAACCCTCCCTTACTTCGGCCTTCGAGAACAACACTTCAGTCCTGCACTCAGCTACTCGGACCCTTCTCCAGCTACTCAGTCACCTTCCCGCGGCCCTAAAACAGACTTTTTCCCACGTTGTTATGCCCTCTTCTCACTGCGGCCAGATTAGAGACATGTCTTTTCCCTTCAAAGCTTATGTTTGTGTTGTGTTGCACAAGGATGGATGCTAAAATGAGGAACACACACCTCTTATTTATAGCCTTTTAAGCCTCCACGAATTTTATTGAAGAGACCCATCTATTGGCACCCTTCTACACCAAGCCTACATGACTTGCAACCAATAATTACCTAGTCAACTTCAAAAATTCATCTCTCTCTAGCAACAACTCGGATTCGAACGATTCTTGATTAGTTGGAATCGTATCATCGAGCACTATCATCCTCATCCATCACATGTTGATTTCTCATCATGGTTTTGGCCCAAACACGATGGGTGCAAAACCCCCAAGCTTGGATCTCAAGCCCACAAGCCCATTTGTGGTGCTTTGAACTCCAACCAGGGTTTGGAGTACCTCCCAAGCTACACAAAAAATCAACAAAAAATAGAGCCAATATCTAAATTGTCGTAAATAAGAAAAGATCTAATATCTGAGAACAAGCCGTAACAACTAGGAAACTAGTTCAAGAAAGAAAAGGATAAGAACATCAATAGTTAGGTAAAACTGAGTTGTAAATTCCTCGTAATGAAGGTAATGCATTGATTAGCTTTTTGTTGTGGAAATGGAAAAATATACTAAGTAGTTTTATATCTATAAACATTAGAAGAGGGGGAAAAGATGAAACATTTAGTTTTCCACCCATATAGTTGGATGAGTAAATAACCAACTTTTATTTTAGATATATCTTTTTTACAATATTTTTTTTTGCATGGAGCATTCCAACACGAATGATGTTTACTATTGAATTTTGTTTGTAAAGGATGCTAAGTCACCTTTCCCAATAATTGGTTAATCTCTTTTGTTGAGCAATCAGATGAATCTAACCTGTGACTTTTGATAATATGGATTATCTAACAATCTACTGTTGTGATGACCTTATATCATATTTTTCAATTACTAGGCTTACGGCTTACAAAGGAAGGTATGAGACATTCAAGGATGTGCATATGACATTTTGGAGCTTAATTCTCCCATTTTCACTATCTACTTTTACCATATGTTTCAAGCATATATATCGCTAATGATTTTCTTTAAATTTGTGTTGAATGATCAAATTCATTTAGAGAACAATAGAATAGGAAAATGAAAAACTGATCAGTTGTCAAATCTAGTGAAAAATTAGTATGATTTTAGTATGAATATTTTCATTGCTAGCCATAATTGTGCCATACTTTCTGCATATGAACTGTGTTAGAATGTAGAAATGTCCCAACATTTCAAGTGGACACTATGCCCATCATCAGGGGATCCAATTGAACCTGCTGCACCCATCATCAGGGGATCTAAATGAAGCTTATGTAGTAAGAGGCTTAGTAATTGGCTATAAAAAATCCATGGAATAGAAAGTTTGATAAGTTAGAAGTAAAAATGAAGTATGCTAGAATTTAGAAAAAGATATCAGATAATGTAAGGTCTGCGATCAATTTTGTATTCATTTCCAGTTTCCAAGGGCTTCTAAGGTGGGTCTTCAAACTCAAAATACTTCTCAAATTTGGATTCCTGAAGATCATATTCCCTTTTGGAGTTTTGGCAATATGAACTGTTTTCAAGGGCACCAATGACACCATCATATGTCCTGATTTTAATTTCATTGTCTTCTTTGTCTATGAGGTTTGAGATAAAGGGGTCATTATGCACCCATTTTTCAACTTTTGAGCCATTCAACCCCATTGTATCAGGTGCAGGTCTTTTAGCAGTCTTTTCTTTGATAAGGCAGACAACATCATTATTGATAGGTTGATCTCCGCTTGGCTAAAAAAAAATGGCACTCTTTGAGCATAAATCATTCTCCCACATCTACACAGAGAATAATATTGAAGTTAACACCCTAGCCAAGGCATCAGCTGAATCGGCAACAAGCTAGCTGATAATTGACATCTACAAGGGAGAACAACATTCCAGCTCCACTAGAAACCTACACTAGAAGTCATTCTCCAGGTACCCGTGATGAGCTTGCTCCTTTCAGGTACCTTCTCGTCTTTCCCAATGAAAGAAGTTGAAATTTTTGAATTTGAAAAACAAATCTCTCACGGGAGTTATTGAACTGAATTTTACAAGCCTGTCTGGCCAAATTTATTTGGATTTAACTAGAAAAAATTTCTCTAGTAGTATTCTGCCTAGCTTGTGGACCTGCAAAAATATCCATTCTGTGAGCCTAGCAAGAAACAAATTAAGCGGTGAAATTCCTCCTGGCATGACATCCCTTTAGGTTCTCTCTTTTTGTCTATACAATGCCCCTTTTTTTCCTTGCCTCAACAATATTCAAAGTAGAGATATGTCAAAATTTCCATGCTGATAGGCTGTGATCTCAGCTAGTTCAAAATACAGTATAAGGATATTCAACATATAGTGATCATAGCTATTGCACAATTTCTCCCTTCTGAAATACGTTGTTTTGTCCTCATAGAAGAGCATCTTATGCTTGCAAAGACTTTCTGCTGGAACTCTACTGTAGATAATTGTGTTGGCCTACAATATTGTAGAGATGTACTTGAAACAACCTTATATATCAAAGATTCTACTTCCAATACTTCAAATATTTGAATGGATTTATGTGGCATATCACCATGCAAAGCTTTTGTTAGAGATGAACCTTACTCTGAATTCACAGAAACCCATTCAGCAATTTTGGATGCACGTTTTCTTTGAGACATCATGCAAAAATCCAAGGTTGACAGGATCAATTTCATTGTACCTGTAGCTTCATGACACTGACGGTGCACATGAGTATTTCCATAAAGATGAGCTGAAGCATTCCCATAGAACTTGAGATTTACAAGTTTACCAAACTTAAAAATTTCTGTATGGGCATCTTCATAAAATTCACCATAATGAAGGGTAACTCCTTCACTAAATACTCAAACCCTTCTTTATCCAACTTTTCATAAGTATCACAAATAGGAGGGGTTTTAAACATTACCTTTTTATGACTGCTTCGTCCAAATTGCAGTGGAAGATAACTATGTCTGTTAGTACCAGAGGTATGTTTATCACTTCCACCAACATCCAGGAAAACAAACATACCCTCACGGAGTCGGCGATCAATTTTGTAGTCATTTCTAGTTTCCAAGGGCTCCTAAGGTGGCTCTTCAAACTGAAAATACTACTCAAATTTGGATTCCTGAAGATCATATGCCCTTTCACAATTTTGGAAATCTGAACTGTCTTCAGGGGCACCAATGACACCATCATATGTCCTAATTTTAATTTCACTGTCTTCTTTATCTATGGAATTTGAGACAAAGGGGTCATTATGCACCCATTTTTCAACATTTGAGGCATTCAACCCCATTGTATCAGGTGCAGGTATTTTAGCAGTGTTTTCTTTGAGAAGGCAGACAAAATCATTATCGATAGGTTGACTTCCACTTGGCTCAAAATCAATGTCACTCTTTGAGCATATATCATTCTCTCACATCTACACAGTGAATAATACTAAATTTAACACCCTAGCCAAGGCATCAACCGAATTGGAAGCAAGCTAGCTGATAACTGACATCTACAAGGGAGAACAACATTCCAGCTCCACCAGAAACGTACTCTAGAAGTCATTCTCCAGGTACCCTTGATGAGCTTGCTCCTTTCAGGTACCTTCTTGTCTGTCCCAATGCAAGAAGTTGAAAGTTATGAATTTTAAAAACAACTCTCTCACGGGAGTTATTGAACTGAAAAATACAAGCCTGCCTGAACTAATTTATCTAGATTTAGCTAGCAACAATTTGTCTGGCAGTATTCTGCCTAGCTTGTGGACCTGCAAAAATATCCAGTCTGTGAGCCTGGCAAGAAACAAATTAAGCGGTGAAATTTCTCTTGGTATGGCATCCCTTCAGATTCTCTCTTTTTTCTCCATCTCAAACAACAATTTTATCAATATTACAAGTGCCCTAACGGCTCTGCAGGACTGTCATAACCTAACCACATTGGTTCTATCAAATAATTTTAATGGGGATATGATTCCAACTGATACACATGGATTTCCCATGCTCTGGACATTAAGTCTTGGAAATTGTGCTCTTTTCAGGCAAGTTCCAGTTTGGCTCCTGAAATGTCCAAATTTACAGGTCTTGGATATTTCCTGGAATAATCTCAACAGAGTTATTCCTATTTGTTTAAACATTGTTCAATATCTTTTTTATTTGGACATGTCAAATAATTCTCTATCAAGACTAATTCCAAAGCAGCTTATGGAGTGACCTAGTTTTAAGTCAATACAACTACCCCTGTATTAGCTCAAACTCCCTTTGAGCCCCCTTTATATGTAAAGCAAAATCAAAATGATTTTTGGCTGAATTACAATCGGTTGTCTAATCTTCCCTCTTTGCTATACTTGGCCAGAAACAATTTCAGTGGCACTCTAAGCCCTGAGATTGGGCAGATGAAAATGCTTCATATTCTAGATTTGAGTCATAATAATTTCTCGGGGATAATCCCAGACACACTGTCTAACTTGACAAATTTGGAGACCTTAGATTTGTCAAACAATAATTTTTTTGGAATCATACCACCATCCCTGAAGGACCTCACATTCCTAGCAAGGTTCAATGTCTCTAATAATCACTTGCATGGTTTAATACCTTCTGGACATCAATTTGAAACTTTTAACAAGTCTAGTTTTGAAGGAAACCTTGGTCTCTATGGCCAGCCTCTTACTACCACCTGCATTCCGCCTGTGTCAATACTGGGGGTGCCTATTGCTGCACACAGAATCAATAGGCTGGACAGAAATACCATTCTTGGCATAACCATGAGTGTTGGTGTTGGGATTGCTTTTCTTCTAGCTGCGGTTCTTTGGAATCAATCAAGAAGATACGTAACAAAGCAGGGAGTTGCAGACAAGATGGATTTTGACATGCCTCACAGGCTTTCTGATGCCTTGGGATATAACTTGGTGTTGTTATTCCAGAATCATTGTCGTAAGGATCTTGCTATTGTTGATTTCTTGAAAGCTACTGGTAATTTTTAGCAGTGAAACATCATTGGCTATGGAGGCTTTGGATTGGTATATAGATCCACTCTGGAAGATCACACAAAAATTGCAATTAAAATATTGATAGGAGAATGTGGTCAGATGGAGCATGAATTTAAGGCTGAAGTAGAAGCTCTATCAAGAGCCCAACATAAGAATCTAGTGTCATTGCAAGGATACTGCAAGTATGGAAATGATAGACTGCTGATATATTCCTATATGGAGAATGCGAGTTTGGTATATTCTATGAACCTATGACGCTTTAAAGACCATCATAATTTCTATATATTTGTGTCAATTAGACGTGTAATAGCTCTATTCTCCAAGTCACCTCATGATGTCATCAACAATGCATCATGATAATAATATCTCCAAGTTTAGTTTCAAAGTGTCTTCACAAGATGCTCCAAGATGTCGTCAAGGTGCTCCAAATATATCTTCAACAAGATATCTTCTACTTCTTTTCAAGGTGCTCCAAGTCCGTAGGCCTTAACTCGTCTTCAAAATCTTGCTCCTAAAATGTCTCCAATATTGCAAAGAAAAAGCAGTTATAGGCTTTCAAAAATACCTTAAAAGAAATTCACCAAACAATCCCTTCAGGCCTATTATTATTTCACTTCAAATAATGCCCAAAGTCTGTTCTAAAGCTGCTAACCGTTGTCCTCAAGATAAAACAAGTTTTCTTCAAGCCCGCTAAAAAATGTTTGCCAAGATCATCTTCAAAAGGAATCTAAATTCTGTGCAAGAGGCTTGGACTAAGTACACACGGTCTTAGTTTAGAGCTCTTAGCCTAGAATGTGTCCCAACAGAGAACTGATCAAGCACCAGATTCACGTGTAGAGGTCAAGAATAGGTTAAAATATAAATGCTGAGATATACCTTCTCACCAAGCTCAAAGTGTTTCCCACAAGTCCAAATAGCCTTTTTTCCACTCTTGAGAAAATCTAAGATACGAGTTCTAGATCTGAGGAATATATACGATGAGCCCTCCTCACAGGACCAAGCTACCAATTAGCCTGTTTGCTGGAGGTTCATGTCTCCATAGAATATCCTCAAGACCGAAGTTGTTTGAGGACTGCAATTCACAACAGTGTCTTAGCTTTGTCCACATCTCAAGTTTCCTCTTATAGGTCTTAAGGTGTGGAACTTTTTATTACAAGTCCAAAATACAGAGAGTATCTTGATGTCTTATCCACCGAAATCTTTAGAGAAATGTGAAGTCTGGACTGTCCAACAAAGAAATCCGAGTCAAGAGTCTATACACAGTCTTAAACTGCTATAGTTACTACACAAGAATCACTATAATATTCCACAGTTCGATCAAGAAGTTCACCACAAAAAATACTAGTGTTGTAGCTTGGTTTGCAATCTGAAATTCTGTCTTCTAGCACAATTCTTATCACAAGTCCGAAGGAATAGATAACCATCACAATTTTTTGACCCAAACAAATTTTATTCCTCGACTTCCAAGTCACTCCTACGGTTATACTCTAATATTTTCACTGAATTTTATTGTCAAAAACTGAGGAGCGAAGCTTTATATTTATAGTAGTTTACCATGTTTTAAAGGAAACGTCCTTCTAGAAGGGGAGGCTGACATGTGTGCCAAAGTGCAGGTTGGCTCACTGTTATGTGTAATTTTCTTAGTCTTAAAAATTCAATATCTCACAAACTACTAGGAGTTTCGGGACAAATAAGGGCTCATTGGAAAAGAAAAAATACACTCTATAAGATACTATAGGAGCAAATTTGGAAGGATGCCTATAAGGTGGTAAAAACAAATTTTCTTTGTGACTGTCCTTAATGTTTATGTGCGCTTTTGTTGAGAATTAGGTAGGGCTAGGTTTAATTCAAATTATTTTCTTGATAATTACTTGTGAGCTTACTTCTTTTACTTATGCCTTCTCTTCTTAGCTTATTATGTCTTTCATCAAGTCAATTACCAAAACACAAGAGACACAAATTTAGGTTCGAGCCAGGGCCAAAACCTCTCCCTCTTGGAGAGGAAAACCCACAAGAAAATCTTATTATAGACTTTTAGATGACAAGTACCATGACCATGACACAGACCCTTGACCCTTCTATGCCTCCAAGACCTTGTCACTGCTTCTTCATTGACTCTTTAAGCTGATCCTTCTTTTTTGCACTGTCTTGCACTGTCCTGCACTTTTCTACACCAGGACTAGAGAGCTGGTCTCTAACTTTATTTCCCTTCTCCAACTGTATGTGATCCTTACTGAGATATCAACACCTTGTTTTAGAATATCCTGTGCACACCTCGCACCTTCACTTCATCTTCCTCGTTGGTCTTCAACATACACACACGTCTTATTTCCTTTCAATGAACAGTCCACCTTTTTCATACTCTAATGATACCCTTACTTGTGCTGCATTACTTAGTTGAGCACACTTATTATACTTAGCACTTAACACAATCCTGTAACTACTAAACACAGTCCTGTAACTTCTTCTTCTTCAAGAAATATATCCAGGTATTGCGAGAGAAGTCATCTGTAAAATTCATGTAATAGGAACATCCTCCCAAGGATGTCACGGGCAGCATACCAGATAAATCAGAATGTATCAACTGCAAGATATCAATTGTCTCTATGACACTTGATGGGAATGGTCCCCTTATATGCTTCCCTTCAACACAACCCTGACATATACCTTCATGATCATATTTAAATTCAGGCGTCCCTGTCACCACCTTCCTTGCTTCGGGAAGGGCTTTGTAATGAAGGTATGCAAACCTTCAGTGCCATAACTCTGTTTGAAGAGTTGTATCACATGACATAGCCCCCAATGGACTTCCTCCAACTGGGTAGAGTGTATCAACTCTAAAAGAAATAGTAAGAGCTTCTTTGAAGTTCCTCTTCTAGATGCGTACCTTTCCATCAACGAATGCCACCTTGAATCCTTTGTCTTCCATTGCCAAAATAGACATAAGGTTCTTCTTAAAATTAGGTACGTACAACACATCTTGTAAAAAAATGACTTGACCTTGAGATAGATGAAGGGTCACAATCACTATCCCTTTCATGACATATGTGGCATTATCTCCAAGGATAATTTCTAAATTAATATCCTTCTTAATCAAATTAGAGAGGGCTTCTTTATAACCAATGAGGTGCCTTGAAGCACCACTATCAATCAACCAGACATCCATGGTGTCAGGAGGAGATGCAATAGAGAGGGCAGATACAAGAATATATTCATTTTTCTTATTATCAACAACATTAGACTCACTGTACCTGGAATTTCTTGACCTCTTGAAAGGTTGCCCATTTCCACTACGATCAGAGGGAGCCTTCCTTTTTCCTTTGAACCTGTTGTTCCTTTTATTGCCATTCCCCCTGAAGTTGTTGTCATCATCCCTGGGAGAGTCCCTTCTATTGGGGCACTCTCTTGCATAGTGACCAAAATTGTTACAAGTGTAACATCTTTCCTTCATTCCTTTGGGCCCCGCTCTACCATGGTTTTGATTTCTCGGGCCACCATGGTTCTTCTTCTTTGCATGAGCGGCGAAGGCAGTAGGGTCACCTCTATTTCCATTAGAGGGATGATCTCTCTCCATCATTATTGTCTCCTCTTGAGTCATCTAGTCAAAAATTCATCAAAATCAAGAATCGTCTTATTATTAAGAATCGTAGTATTAAATACATACCAGTCTCGGGGAAGTCCTCTAAGAGCAATGAGGACGAGCTCTCGATCAGCTACTTCTCTTATGGCAAGGAGATCATTCCTGATTTTTGTGAGCCTTATAAAATATGATGGAGGCTCATGAATCTTCCCCTGCACATAGTCCATGAAATCTTGATCTTCTAATACCAAATCCAAGGACATCTTCCATGCATGATAAGCAGACTTGTGAGTCAACTTATCATCAGACCATTTTGTCCTTGACAAGACTTATTCTTTGGTGATTTCTTTTCACACTATCTTGGGCTTTGTCTTCACCTCAGCTCTGATACCATGTTAATTTTAGATAAACATGGTATGTTCTATATGCTTAATGCAGTTTTACTTTAATCTTTCTTATAGGCCCAATTCAACACATAAACATGAAAGTAAAATGCCGATAGAACATAATAATAGATCAACAGAAGACAAGCCAAATAATGTAGATTAGATTTTACAATTCTTCTTGTCCAACAAAGATAGAGAGTGATGTGCGTTACGACAGTCAATAGGATGCATCAGTCAACAAAGTCTTTCTCAACATCAGATCATCCAACCTTCCAAGTGTCACACACACCCCTCAAAGACAACTCCAAAAGTCAACGCAAGTCAACAAAAGAATCCCTCATCTAGATTTTCAACATCATCCATATTTCTGGCATCCATATTCACACGTGGGAGAGAGAGAAGTCTCTTCTATTCGATACGAACCAAGCAGATCATGAGGAATGTGTGTGATGAGATGATGATGAAATGGAAATCATATCTCTCCAATTTATATTAGTCAATGAGGGTGTGTGACACATCTATTAGGCTTGTGAGCCTACATTACAAATATGGCCGACCTAGCACATGTGTGGAAAATAAAATCAAAATATAAGTTCTTCTCATCCAAACAAGATGATCTTTAGATCAACCTTGCACCTCTGCGAAAGGGGAATCCAACAAAAATATAATCATCATCATATGTGCAGTGCAACTCGGAGTTTGGACCTAGTTGCCCAAAATTAACAGTGTTGCTACTCTGACAACAAAACATGATGGTTAAATAAGAAAGGCCGCTCTAAACAAATTGGCAAATGCTTACAAGATTCTCGGTACTTTGTTTTGGACACAAGATTTTTTTTAATGGTCTAACAATATTTACTTAGAAAAAGTGATCAGCATGGTTGAAATTGTCAACATAAATTTCAAGTTATGAGTCAATATATTCCTCTCAATTTATAATTGGGCATTGCTTATTTGGTGTATTTTGGTTGCTTTTGTACTTATTCTCATTTTATCTTTCGTGGCTTTGAGAAACACCGAAGGTGTTATACTTGATTTCATATCGTTGAAAGTTATAGTAATTCAGTCTGGAAAGGAAATATTTGCGAATCTCAAGCTTAGACATTAGAATATGTTTATCACCTTTTTAAATAAATCAACAATAATATCAACATGACATAGTCTTAATTCTATCATCTTTTTGTAGTAGAAAAATGGCCCATTTTATTTGATGTGTTATTTACCTCCAACTACTTTTCACCAACACGTTCTTTACCTCCAATTGCTTTTCATCCACCATATAAATGTTTTAATCTTATAATTATTTGTCAAATTTACTGAAGACTAGCACCTTGCTTCATATTTCAGAAACTCTATTTGCACATCTTGCTCCTTGTGTAAATATTTCAGAAACTCTATTTGTTACTTGACTCTAGTGTGGGCAGGTTACAAGAAATGTGAGTGGAAAAAGGATGGGGAGACAATGCAAATCATGTCTCGGATATGATTTGGATGTTGTTGGATATCCTTCAGGCACCTAAGCCATCGACTTTGGAAATGTTTTTAGGAGGAATTTCCACGTTTTTTTATGTTGTGATTCTTTCACCTGATGGTTATTTTGGGCAGGAAAATGTTTTTATGAATGCCAGACAAGACATCGGTGGAAAGGTATATATATATATATATATATATATGTATGTATATATTTATAATTGCAATGTCCATTCCATGATATTCTCTCTTTTTTGTTTGATTATATTTTGAACATTTCTTTTGATTTTGTTTTGTCTTTTAACTATGAAATTGAAAATACTTGATATCATGTCCATTTAAACAACCAAAGCTTGAAGATGAAATTAGTATTACATGATATTGATTGAAATCTTTTTTAAATATTTTCATGGCTATTAGAAAAAATTACTTTCATGTTGTTATTTCAACACATGTTGTTTATATACTTGACCCAGTGTATGCATTAGAGAATGAAATGTTGTGAATAAAAAGACAATGTTTAGACATCACATCTCATATTATTTGTTTTCACAAGTTATGTAAAACTTGAGTTTTTTAGCATGTAACTTAGTTCACATGATTGTGCCTATGCTTTCCCTGAATGTTGAATACTAAGTTAGTAAGGTGTTTTTTTTTTTTTTAAATGGTGATGTTTTATTTTCTTTGTTTATACAGGTAATCTGGCTACATAGTGGCCACTATCACCCAAAACTTGTTCGAGTTTCTTGCTTTTATGGGGAAAATTACTTTGACATTGCTAATGTTGCGGTATATGTCGTATAAATAGTTTATAGTCTACTTCAATTTATATTCTATTGTTCATCATCTTTCATGTCTTACACTCTGCATTGTATCTTCTTTTGTTTTTAGAAAAGGAACTCATTATTGATGGTAAGAAGTACGAATTGAAGAGGATAACGATAACACTGGAGCGACAAATGCAAAAAGAGTGAGAGAAAAGAAGATTCTAGTGATACCCTTCGAGCCAATATCGTGCATACGACACACACATAAAGACTGATGGTCAAGTCTTCAAAGTTGGTGAATTCACCTACAATATGGGGAGACAATGCATAACGTGTCTTGGATATGATTCATTTGTTGTAAGAGATCCTTTAGGCACATGCGCCATCAACTTTGGAAATGTTTCTAGTAGGAATTCATATGGCTTTTAATGTTCTAATTATTTCACCTCAGGGTTATTTTGGGCAAGCAAATGTTTTAGGAATGCCAGACAAGACATTGGTGGACAGGTAAACAATTTTTTTATAATTGCAATTTTCATTCCATGATATCCTCCCTTGATTGTTTGATTGTATTTTGGACATTTATTTTGATTTTGTTTTGTCATTTAACTGTGAAATTGAAAATACTTGGTATCATGTCCATTTAAACAACAACCAAAGCTTGAAGATGAAATTAGTATTACACGATATTTATTGGAATCTTTATAGCTATTTTGTGGTAAAATATTTTCACGAATATTAGAAAAGTTTACTTTGATGTTGTTATTTGAGCACATGTTGTTTATATACTTGACCAAGTTCATGCGTTAGAAAATGAAATGTATTTACGAATAAAACGACAAGGATTAAACATCACACCTCATATTATTTGTTTTCACAAGTTATCTACAACTTGAGCTTTTTAGCATATAACTTAGTTGACATTATTGTTCCTAAGCTTTCCTTAAAGGTTGAATACTAAGTTACTAAGGTGTTATTTTCTATATATGGTGACATTTTATTCGTTTTGTTTATACAGGTCATTTGGCCACACATTATAGTGGCCACTATCGCCCAACTGGAGAAAATTTGTTCGAGTTTCTTACTTGTATAGGGAAAAATGGCTTTGGCATTATTGATGTTGAGGTATATGTCGTATAAACTATTTATAGTCAAATTTACTTCATATTCTAGTGTTCATTGTCGTTCATGTCTTACGCTCTGCATTGTATTTTCTTTTGTTTTCAAAAAATGAACTCATTATTGATGGTAAGAAACAGAAATTGAAGAAAGATGAGAGCAATAACATTGGAGTGACAAATGCAAAAAAGGAGAGAGAAGAGAACTGGTCTGGTGATGCCCTTAGAGCCAATATCCCGCATAAGACGCACATAAATACTGATGGTCAGGTCTTCGGAGTTGGTGAATTTACGTGCAATGCACTGGCAACACAATGATAATGTTTTGAAGTGATGAAACATCATTTCATGTGTAAATTGTAGTTCAACCAATATTAAGTTGGAAACTCATTGTAAGACTTTAACATTTTATATAATATAATTTATGTGGTTGAAATTATTTATAATTGCACTTGATATTGTTTAGTATTTTAATTAACATATGAAACTTTATGTTTTCATATTAGATGAACATGCACATTGTATGATATTTTTTAAACCATACAAATTAATTTATGTTGATTAATAATGAACACATAAAATCAATTTAAAATTACTAAATTAGTAGTTTATATTGATTAATGATAAACACAAATAAAATAAATATACGACTAAATTAGTCATTTAACATGATTATTAATAAAAGTAAATGAAATGAATATAAACTACTAAATTAGTCATTTATATAATGAATATGAAACTACCAAAAAAAGATAAATGACCACTGCAAATGATAAATTTGTGATTACAAATAATGACTAAATTTTGCATATATATGACTATTAATAGCTAATTTACAGTATCTTATAACACGACCAAAAATTTAGTCATATTTCTTCGGTCATTAATTAGTTTCAAACGATGACTAAAATTTGCATATATATGACTATTAGTAGCTAATTTACAGTATCTTATAACACGACCAACATTTTGGTCATATTTCTTTGGTTATTAATTGGTTTTCTCGGGTGATTATACAGTAATATATTTTGTTGTATATTTGGTCATTAATTGTGACAATTAATAACCAAATCAATGATTAAAGCAATGAATAAATTAATGAATAAATTAATGACTAAATCAGTGACTAAATTAATGACCAAATATACTACTAGAAAAAAAATTGAGATAACCAATTAATGACTAAGCTAAAAACGACTAAAAGTTGGCCGCGTTATAAGATACTGTAAATTAGCTACTATTGGTCACTGACCGAAAAATAGTCGTTTATATGCAAATTTTAGTCATTTTTTTAGTAATTAATTAGCTATTTTGTACTAGTGTAAACAATTTTCCCTTAATCTCTTAAATCTTGATATATTTTCCCAAAGGGGTTGGATCCAATGATGGGAATTGTGGATTTTTTCACTATTGGGCAAGGTTTAATTCCCATAAGGCCCCTTCCCTTGGAGTCATGCATACATCTTCAGGTAATGTTCGAATGTGTAGTTTCACCTAGAAAAACCATCTTAAATAGTTTTTTGACGTGTGCACACATAAGTGGATAAAATCCCACCCCCATGTCATCCTTTTTATGTAATCACAAAGGTGTTTGATGTAATGGTGGAAAGTGAGGATATTTTCACTAGTGGGCAAGGTTAAATTCCCATGAGGGCTTCCCTGGAGCCATGGAGGCACCTTGAGATAGTATTCAAACATGTGGCTGTAGAAATTATACAAACAATATGTATACCGATAGATTCAATTCGATCATGTAATATACTACAACAAGATACTAAATCCTTCTACAATATTTGCGGAAAATAAACATGATCGCACAATCACACCAAGTAAGAGAAAGAAGCAAATCAATCGCACAACACAGATATTTTTCTTGGGGAAATCTTGCTGCTCAAAACCCCTCTATATTTATTGTATAATAAACCAAGGAATCATGAAACAATACAATGCACTCTTCTCACAAGAGTATGTCGCACACTACCAACTGTCTCACACTGATTCAGACAAAATCGACCAACACTTAGACAATTTCCTGCCTCTGCTCAGCCTGCCTACCTTCCACAATTCTAAGAACAATTAATCCCTATTAATTAGGAAATTCAAAATTCCAAAACTATGCAATACATCATGGGAAATCCTATGGTTGTCTAACTGTGCACTGAAAATTTACTAATAATACAACTTATAGATAACATCCATTTAACCTCTGTCTCAACTGGGTCTTCATCAGAACTGACATGCATGCAGCTATTAATAGTAAATCATCAGTCACTTGATAGATCATTGCATGTGAATTAAATCTGATTTAATTCACTTGACCTCTCACTAGTGCAACAATCAATTACAACTGGTTAGATTGACTTTAACTCACTTAATTGAGTTAATTGATTTCTCATGCATTAAACTAATACACTAACTACAACTTGGACTCTAAAACAAATAGAATCACTCTACATGCCTCACCAACCACCCTCAATTCGAATTTTATGAGCTAACTGATTCTATCACACTCAATTAACTATTACATGTGATTATGAGATAAGATTACAATTTATTGTCCAATTTAATTAAGGAAAAATTAAATTAGAAACACATTTCTTGTTGACTTTTCAACAATTTTCACCATTGGGCAAGGTTAAATTCCCATGAGGGCTTCCCTGGAGCCATGGAGGCACCTTGAGATAGTGGTCGAACATGTGGTTGCACCAAGAGATACCATATTAAATGTTTTCATGACTTGTGCATGCATAGGTGGATCAAATCCCACCCACATGTCTTCCATAATAAAGTGTAAAGGGGTTGGATCCAATGGTGGAAAGCAAGAATTTTTCACCATAAGGAAAGGTTGAATTGTCATGAGGGCTTCCCTATGTTGTGGGGTCACCTTGAGGTAGTTGGAAAACATGTGGTTGCACCCAGAGAGACCATGCTAAATTTTGTTGTGACTCGTGCACACATAAGTGGATCAAATCTCACCCCATGTCCTCCCCTTTTAACTCAAAATATCTTAGCTCAATTGGTTTTGTGAAAAAAAATTTCCCCAGCTACATGGGTTCAAGTCTCTAAAGACATGTTGTAACTAGCTTGTTTGTGGCATTTATGAAATAGTTGTACCTAGTGTAACAGTGGCAGTGAATCTTTCGAGGTTACAAATTCTCCATAAATTATCATTCTGGTTTTAAAAAAAATATTGATATATTTAGCAATGGGTATTATAGTGATATTATACATGAATATACAAATCATTTTATGGAATTAATAATGTGTAACATCCCAAGATTGATCTCTCTATGTATTATACATACCATGATTAGGCTAGTGAGCCGAGAAATGTTTTGGGTCCTAAGTGCATGCTATCACTTCATAATTTCTCAAGGCTAAAGAAATAAATCACCGAGGTAACCACAAACCTACTTTGGAGTTTAGGATCTAGCCCTCCTAAACTCAGAGAGGGCTCTCTCTGTATGATTTAGCTTTATTTTAAATAGATATTAGGCTAGTTAATAAGTGCAGAGTTGGTTTTTGAATTGGTTTGGTTGGAAATGCAAAGGAAGGCCATTGGGCAATGGAGTCAACGAGGCTTGGGTGATCAATTTGCAGAAGTATCAAGCTTAAGTGGAACAGGGCAAGATAGAAATTTCTACTGGATCCTTTAGATTTGGATGGTGAAAATGGTTTCAATCGGGACGAGAGAGAAATTAAGGGTTCTCAGATCCGGATATCAAAATGAGAGAAAAGAATCGAGAAAAGAGGGAAATGAAGGATCCTCTAAACCAGATAATGAAAGAGGTCAATCGAAATTAGGGAACAATGAAGAATTCCCTAATCTAGATATCAGAAGAAAACATGTAGATTACTAATAGTTAAAGGCAGAGTGTATGATCTCAACATATTTTGTAGTAATACTCCTATTAGATAATTCAGAATTAAGAAAACAATAAGATGGAAACAAAGGAAAGCACATACACAATAAGGAAAACTTCACCAGTAGATATGGCACATGAATCCTAAAACAACTGCTCTTTTATTAATGCAAATAGTCACTTGAACTTAGTGGACTACATCACCCTGAATGGTGAGGTTCCTAGTTACAAAATCCAACACTATTACTTCAAATGATGAAGTATTTATACAAATTCTAAACTGAAATATCTTGAAAAAATATCAAGATTTCTTACAAATATCTCTAACTGTATTACATAAATAGAACTCAAACATAGGACATTCAAAACTAATGAATCTACTTGGCACTATCCTTGTGGATTCCTTCTGACAAAGAAGAGAAATTTGAATTTGATAGCAACTCTTATTTGATGAGGTGGCATCCTAGTCACTAACTGTCTTTCAGATTTTTCCTCCCAAATTTCTGAAAACTAGGGTCTATAAATCTGTTTCTATATCTCAATATGTGATAGATATGTACAAATTGAAAGCGATTATTGTAGATAAATATGTTTTCGAGATAAACCTCTCTCAGTTTCCTAAAATTCCGCTCCAGTTGTTCAAAATAAGCTCTGCAAAACTATGTGTAAAATAGAACTTTGCACAGTCCAAAAAATAGGTTGTGAAGATGTGCATGTATCTCTCATTCTGTAATACATGTGCATAAAGTGAGATAGGTTTTTGTATGTTGGTAACTTAGGAACATAAAACTCCTCCAGTTTTTCAATATTCATTTATTATTGGCCACAATCTTCTCTACTAAATGATGTCTAAACAAGAATTTTCTGTAAAAAGTTCTTTCAAACATTGTTTAAAATTTCCAAAACCATAATGGCTGTTAGAAACATGAGAGAGGTTTTTGTATATGAGAATGTTAGAAACAAAAAATTCTTTCATATTTTGAAAATTCTTTCTCATTTGCTTGTTTCTTCCATTTGTATTCTTTCACCTATATGTAACCTTCTACTGAGTAAAAGCCTTTCCTCTATGTTAGAACATTACTGTCTTTGTGTAAATGATTTCTTTTTTCTATGTCTCTGATTTGATTTAATTTTCTCTTGGTACACAAATTTCTATTGAATGAAATCTTTTGAATCCACATGTTGAGAGTTCGGAGTAAACATGTTTAGTGACTAGTATCCAAATTTTTTGTCTAGGTCTTGTATAATCACCTGCAAAAATAAATCAATAGTTAATGAAACATAGTTTTGTCGAGAAGGGGTCATGGCTTCTGGGCATGGGGGAAGACTGCGAAACGATTCTGAACTGAAATGGATTTTAAATTTTGTGTTGGCAATGATATTCTATTTTATGTAATTCAAACAGGGGTAAGGGAATGGCAGAATGTCATATCGTGGAAACTCTCTGATTCTTATATTGTGCAGAGGTATTTTTTGAACAGTGATGGCTTTATCACAGAGTAGGGTGCATATGTTAATCGCAACAGAGAAGTAGACAGGTTTATCGCATGGGTGCAGACATTAATCACAATAGTCTATCACATGGTTCAAAATGTGGTTTATTGCAATGGGCAGGAGAAACCACTTTGTGGTTTTCGCATGAGCGAAAGCTGGTAAGTGGTAAGGCTTGGATCGATGCTATTGAATATAGGAATGATGCGTGGCAAGGGGAGGAGGAACAAAACAACTTATTTCGCAAGGTCTCGTGGTGTTAACGATCAGGCTATTGGGGATGCGATAATGAATATTAACCGTTGGATTAGCTGGTGTTTATCGGACAGTTTTCGGGGTTGAAATTTGTCAATAATGGTGGGGTCGGGAATTAATATGCTGAGGGGATATATATATATGTGTGGAGTTACAATAAAAATAGGAATCAAGATTTTAATATAGTGGGCAGATTTAGTAAATATATGAAGTGAGAATGTTAATTTATAACAGAGGGAAAGGCTTATTTAAATGAAATGGGTTAAATATATATATAACGGGAGTTAGTTTAAACTATAGGGAAAAATAATAAAAGGGGTGTGGAGAAATATATGTAGAATAGAATATGGGGGATATTAGAAATGTATGTATAAAAAATAAACTATAGGTGGGAATTAGGAAAGTTTTAGGGATGGATTAAATCAATATCGAGGGGAATCCAATATAATATGCTAATAAGTGAAAATTGATAGTGGGATAGGTTTTAATGGAGTGAGCCCGACATGTTTAACCATTAAAACTATGCAAAAATTGGGTTTTAAGCTAAGGAAAAGGGGTTTTAGGGAAGGGGAAATGGTTAAAATAAGGGGAAAGGGTTATTAGTAAAAGCGAAAGGGTTAAAATGGGGGAAACAGGGATATTTTTAAAAGGAAAAGGGTTAAAATGAGGGGAAAGGGATATTTTACAAGGGGGAAAATGTATTTAGAAAGGAGGTTAGTAAATGAAATGACCAATTTTCTACCATGCATGCCTTGTGAAAACTGCTTTTACCTACCCATCATCTATCCTAACATTTTTCCTTCATTTACATGGGTGAATTTGAGCTTGCAAACCCTTATTCATTTTTCTTTTAACAACAAACTATCTAATTATATCCTTATTTCTTCCAAGGGCTCAGATTAAACTATTGAGCTCCTTATTTATTCTCTACCTAACTACTGATCTCCCATGATTAAATAGTTTGGCCAGATCTTTATTCTCTATCTATCAACATGAAATTTAAAGCATGAGAGGTTAAGTCTAAGCTTTTTAACCTTCATGGATTGTGGCATTTTTAACAAGCTGCACACAATCTTTATTTTGCAGAAAAATTAAATAGTAGTGGCATTTAGGTTTGCATCACTTTCATGTTTTATTTTTATCTCTTTTTTGTTTGGGGTCCATTTTCTATTCTTTTTGAAATTTTTTCTTTTCAGTCCTTTGATTTTTCTTTTTGGACTTTTACCCTCTTTACATTTTTAATTTTATTTTTCTTATATGGGGAAACAATTTGCAGAAAGCAAAGATGTACATATTACAAGACTAATCAAAGTCAATTCAAAAATTATGAATCCTATTATTATAGGACCCTAACAGTGCCCATGAATATTTGCATGTTTCAGGAAAACATGCTTGTGTATGTGTGTGTGTATGTGTTTTGAGAGTAAAGTGCCTATGTTAATTTAGCCTAGTGACTGATGTACTAAAATTCCAACTAGCCTAGCTATGTAAATCTATAATCACATTATTATTAATAAAATACATCATTTTTGTAGACCAAGCCGACCAAGAAAGTAGGGGATTAGGACTCCATGAGTTGGAAAGGGGCCAAGTGTTGAAAAGTCAACAAGAAATGTGTGTCTAATTTAATTTTCCCTTAATTAAATTGGACAATAAAATGTAATATTATCTCACAATCACTTGCAATAGTTAACTGAGTGTGATAAACTCAGTTATCTCATGAATTTCGAGTTGAGACTGGTTGGTGAGGCACACAGGGTGATTCTATTAGTTATGGAGTTTGAATTGTAGTTAGTGCATTAGTTTAATGCATGAGAAATCAGTTAACTCAATTAATTGAGTTAAAATCAATTGAACTAGTTGTAACTATTTGTTGCACTAGTGAGAGGTCAAGTGAATTAAATCATATTTAATTCACATGCAGCAATTTGTCATGCAACTAATGATTTAATATTGATAGCTTCACACATGTTAGTTCCAATGGAGACCCAGTTGAGACAAAGGTTAAAGGGATATTAACTATCAGTTGTATCATTAGTAGGTTTCCCGCATGCAGTATGAAAACCATAGGATTTCCCATGATAATTGCACAGTTTTGGAAGGTTGAATTTCCTAAAGGATATGGATTTCATTCCACATGAATTGCGCAAGAAAGGCAAGCTGAGAAGAGGCTGAAAATTGGCTAAGTGTTGGTTGATTTTGTCCGGGTCAGTGTGAGACAGTTGTGAGAGTGCATGAGACTCTTGTGAGAAGAGTGAATTGTAATTTTTTCATGATTCCTTGGTTAATATACAATATAAGATAGAGGGGTTTTGAGAAGTAATCTTTCCCCAAGAAAATATCTGTGTTGTGGTTTGATTTGCTGTTGTGTAACCAACTCCAAAAAGAGAAGAAAAGAGATATCAACGCCTTAGAAATAAGCCACTTCGAGGGGCAACCTCCAATACATTACATGAATGAACAATTCTTGGATGATACCATTTACAAAACCTCCTTTCTATATATAGGAGTCCATGGGGCCATAATGTAATCCTAGTGGGCCACAATGTAATCCTATCCGACCTAACAATAATAATTTAAGGGCACAATAATAACAATATGGGGGTTACAGGGTAACAATAATAACAATAAGGGGGCTACACTAACATAATAAGGGGCTACACTATTAATATAGGGACCTAACATGCCCCTCTCCTTCAAACAAGTGTTGTCCTCAACGCTTGATTATTTCTTGATGCTTTTGTATAAAATTCTCATCCTCCCATGTGAAATCTTCTACAGGAAAGTTCTTCCAATTGCTGAGATACTCTGAAATTTATTGTACTTGTTGAGTTCTTGTTTCTATGACTTCTTCATAACTTCTTTCGATGTCATGTTGATCTTCCTATTGTTTCATTAGATTCTGCACCAAAGTTGGGTTATCCTTTGACAGTTGAAGAACTTGTTGTTGATGCTCGATGTGATCTTCTACTAATTTATCATCCATATTTTCTATTATTTGATCCTTCAAACCATCCAAATTAGCCTCCATTTTTACTTTTAAACCATCTATTTCATCTTCAATTGCTCTTCGTAAGATCAAAACTTGTTGCACTTGGTACCATAACTTTAATATCTCATACTGCAACTCTTCCTCTTCATGCGTCATAGTATAGCTTTTTGAGGGATTAATGGGTATGGAATTATTTTTTGGAGGAATTATAGAACCATTACTTAAAAACAATAGGCCCTTGCAATCAATTCAACTTGATTCTTCAAAAAAGACTTATGCAATTCGGAAAAAAAATACACACCTTTTACTAGCTTTGAGGAGCTCGATATTGAAATTGTATTATCTCTGTGCTTGAAAATCTTAGATATCTGAAATTCAGCCCTGTAGTAGCCCTCTGAAGCTTCTTTCAAATGCCACAGGTCTGACTTGATTTTGATGCTCCAAGACAAAGTTGTGTCCAATCTCCCACAATGACCTAATTCTGGACTCGTTCAGTAGAGCGAACTTGTAGGACTTGCCACGTGTCATTGTTTCATCCTTTGTCTCTGAAATTGATAGCAAAGAAACTACAGTCTGTGTACTTGCGACCACTTTTTACGGCATTCCAATCCAATGCCCAGATAGAGAGTTATTGAACTTTTCCCACGATCACCTCTTTGAGATGAAATTCAGGAGCCTGAAAAAACACTACCTTCCACAGATCATATCTCCAAAAATATTACGAACCAAGCTCGAAATGTTGCGATGATGTTCCTGTGATTTCAAATACACCACATGAATTTCAGATTCGAAACTCGAGAAAAAAATTATAGCGAAAATTCCACGATGACCTGTTTAGGAGCTTGAAAAAAGACCTAACTTCCACAGATGATATCTCCGAAAATATTGTGAACCAAGCTCTGAAATTTTTAGAAACGTTTCCTCAGGATTTCGGCTTCGCACCCTAAAAATTTCAGCTTCTGAAACTTCGTAGAAAAAAAGGTATAGCGAAAATGCCACGATGACCTGTTTGGAGCAGCGAATCCCTAGAATCCAAAGGCTCCGATACCAAATGTTG
This sequence comes from Pinus albicaulis, assembly GCA_034641835.2. Classification (NCBI taxonomy): domain Eukaryota; kingdom Viridiplantae; phylum Streptophyta; class Pinopsida; order Pinales; family Pinaceae; genus Pinus; species Pinus albicaulis. The sequence continues at coordinate 1,182,176,128 of CM076578.1, read as the reverse complement.
TGTAACCAGCTCCAAAAATAGAAGAAAAGAGATATAAACACCTTAGAAATGAGCCACTTCGAGGGGGCAACCTCAAATACATTACATAAATGAACAATTCTTGGATGATACAATTTACAAAACCTCCTTTCTATATATAGGAGTCCATGGGGCCATAATGTAACCCTAGTGGGGCCACAATGTAATCCTAGCCGACCTAACAATAATAATTTAAGGGCACAATAATAAAAATATGGGGGTTACAGGGGTACAATAATAACAATAAGGGGGGCTACACTAACATAATAAGGGGCTATACTATTAATATAGGGACTTAACATTTGCTTCTTTCTTTACTTGTTGTGATTGGTGATCGTGTTTATTTTCTACAATTGATTTGTAGAAGGATTTAGTATATTTCTTTAGCATATCGCATGATTGATTAGAATCCATTGGTATAAATATTGTATGTATAATTTCTACATGGTATCAGAGCGCAAAAAATCACTATAGTGGAGAATAAATTGATTTTGTGACTAAATAGCATTCGAATTTGCAAAAGCATTATTTGGTACGACAGGTGGATTAGGATCAAGATGGCTTTCAATGGCTTGATATTTGAGTATGCACTCAAGGGAAGTTCCAATTATATTTCGTGGAAAGACAAGATGGAGGCAGTTCTGGAGGAAAACGAGTTGAGATAATTCATTGATAATGACATTCCTAAACCCGCAGCAGCAGATGTCGCTCTTCTTGATGCTTGGAAAAAGAAGGTTGCAACGGCAAGGAGGATCTTATTGGAGGGAGTACGACACCACATTGTCTCATGTATCCATGGAAAAGCGACTCGATATGCAATGTGGAAGGATTTGACAGATAATTTTCAGAGTAGTTGTGATCATAAAAAATTGGCACTGAAGGACAAGCTCAGGAAAATCAAAATGGAGAAAGGTGACACTATTCTGAAATATTTAACCAAGCTTGTCCAATGTCTATATGAGCTTGGGAGCATCAGAATTACTCTATAGCGGATGATGACTTGGTGAGCCTAGCTCTTCTAGGCCTTCCCAAGATTTGTCATAGTTATCAGGACTCTATCAATGGGAGGGAGAATTTGCCATATTGGGAAAGACTTTGGTCAGATTTTGTGCAAGAAGAATTTAGGCAGAATACCAGGGATGGATATTCATCTAAGACAGATGATGAAGAAAATTATGCCTTGGCTCGTAAGGCGAATAAGGGGAAAGGAAAGAAATCTTATTCCAAATCTGAGACCGGAAAATAAGGCAAGAAGCATGACATGTCCAAAGTGAATTGTTTTCACTGACACGAGCATGGACATTATGCCACTAATTGTCCACAAAAGAAGAAGAACAAGAAGGATTCAAGATCTACGGCTAGTTAGGCTTTTTCCTCACAATTTTAGTTGGACTTCTTTCTCATCACATGTGTGGTGTCAAGTGTGATGTGATCAGTGTGGTACTTGGATAGTGGTGCATCTTTCCACACGACGGGAGACAAAGAAACTTTCAATAGCTTGGAGGAGAAGGACCTCCAAATGCATATCTAAATGGGTGATGACGGGAGGTACAACACTACTGGGATTGGTACATTTACCTTCCATAGACAGTTAGGTAAACACTTCTTATTAAAATATGTAATGCATGTACCAGGCTTGAAAAATAATTTAGTTTCAGTTGCGATGTTGGAGGATAGAGGTCATTATGTGGTTTTCAGTGAAGAGAAAGCTTTCCTTTGACACAAAGCCACAGGAAAATCCAAGAATATTGGGATTCATGTGAAGAATCTCTACAAAATTGATGTATATGGCTTCGCAGCATTGATGGGTAAGGTATACAAAGTGGTGAGTTGGGATAAGGGTGAGTTATGGAACAGGAGATTGGGCCATCTACACCAAGGAGCCTTGAAGGTCATGCATCAGATTTCTATGAGACTTCCCAAGGGTACTCTTGTGTAGATAGACACATGCAAGGGATGTACCATGGGGAAGTATGCAAAGGACACTTTTCATGAGAAGGAGAACCAAGCAGTGGAAATCCTTGAGAGAGTTCACTCAAATGTGTGTGGACCATTCTCTACAGCTTTGACAGAAAAGCACAGGTATTATGTGATCTTTGTTGATGATTTTTCTAGAAAGTGTTGGATCTACTTCATGTAGAAGAAATATCATACGTTCTCAAGTTCAAATCATTGGTGGAGAAAGATACAGGGAAGCATGTGAAGGCTCTGAGGAGCAACAATGGTGGTGAGTACATATCTAATGAGTTCAATAAATTTTGTAGCAAAGAAGGAATTCAGAGAGAGTTGATTGCGCCTCATAACCCACAATAGAATTGGGTTGCAGAAAGAAATAGCAGAACAATTGTGGGTGCGGCATGAGCGATGTTGCATGATCAGTGCCTACTATTACATCCGTGGGCGGATGCATGCAACATAATGGTATTTGTGTAAAACTATAGTCCTCATTGGATACTTGGCATGAGTACACCAGAGGATGATTTTTCTGGTAAGAAGCTTGATGTTCCATTTTTTAAAAAATTTGGCTCATCTGTCTATTACCATGTGACCAAAGATTCCAGGAAGAAGCTCGAACCAATAGCTAAGATTGGGATATTTTTTGGGTACACTGATACTCCCCACAACTATCGGGGGTATTTTCCAAACAACAGGACGAATGTTGTGAGACAGGATATTAAATTTCATGAGGAGAAAGCCATGCGATTGTCCCTTGAGAGGGAGCTTGATTTTCATGTAGATGAGGAACTCTTGGTTCCAAAGGATGAACCTGAAGATGTGGAGTAACCATAAGCAGAGGATCATGGAGTGGAAGAAAACACTCATGTAGAGGCATCCACCAAAAATGTTAGAAGGCACACCACGAAAGCTGATAGATTGAGACTTGATGCCGCAAAACATGTAGGAGCACTTACTTCACTGCACAGACAGAGATAGTCTCCAAACAGGTTTACTGGATACATGGATCTTATGAGCAAGTGTATTGTGACAGAACCATCCTCCTTTGAGGAAGCAGTGCAACAACCAATTTGGGTTGATGCCATGGTTGAGGAGTATGACTCCATCATCAAGAATAGTGCATGGGAATTTGTCCCAAGACCAATCAGAAAATTAGTGGTTGGATCTAGATGGATCTATAAGGTGAAGTAGGAAATAGATGGGAGTGTGGAGAAGTACAATGCTAGATTTGTAGCCCAGGGATTCTCACAAGTTGAGGGGATTGACTATGAGGATAATTTCACACCGGTTGCGAGATACTCATCGATTGGATCCATCCTTTCACTCTTAGCACAAATGGGGTGGTAGATACATCATATGGATGTGAAAAATGAATTTCTCAATGGAGTTATTGAGGAATAAGTGTGCATAGAGAAGCTAGAAGGCTTTGAGACCTTTGACAGTGAGTCGCATGTGTGCAGACTGAAGAGAGTATTGTATGGGCTGAAGCAAGCACCTTGTGCTTGGTACACTAGGATTGACAACTATTTCACTGGGTTTGGCTTCACTAAGAGTGAAGCGGATGAGAACCTGTACCAGATTGTGGTTGATGGTAAGCTCTTGATTATCGTACTTTATGTTGATGATCTAATTTTGACGAGTGATGAGTAGCTCATAATTTCTTGCAAAGAAGATCTTGCAAGAGATTTTGAGATGAAGGACATGGGAATCCTTCACTATTTCCTTAGTTTGGAAATATGGCAATGGGATGGTGAGCTATTTATTTCTCAAGGCAAGTATGCCAAAGATATTCTGAGTAAGTTTCACATGGAGAGTTGTAAACCCATGGAGACTCCTCTTCCAGGAAACTGGAGGAAGGAGGATGCAACTTCAAGAGAGGTAGTGGATGCTACTATTTACAGGCTGCTTGTGGGTTCACTAATGTACTTGGTGAACACCAGACCAAACATTTTCTATGCAGCTAACCAGCTGATTCGAGCTATGGTTAAGCCGACCAAGCTCTTTTGGAAGGCGGGGAAGCATGTCTTGAGATATCTCAGGGGCACTATATAGTATGGATTATGGTACATACGAATAGAGGGAGTGAAGATTCAAGGCTTCACCGATGCAGATTGTGCAGGCATTCCATCAGATAGAAAGAGAAAATCAGGAGGGATATTCAACATAGGATCGACAACAGTTTCTTGGTACAGTAGGAAGCAAGGAACTATGGCACTCAGTTCAGCCGAGGTAGAGTACATGGTTGCAAGTCAGGCTACATGTGAGGCCATCTGGACGAGGAATATTCTAGTTGGTTTGTTTGGTTCTCAGATGGATCCGACAGTGATACATTGTGATAACCAGAGTTTCATTAAACTCTCGGTTAATCTGGTATTCCATGATAGGTTCAAGAATATAGACATCTGGTACCACCATCTCAGAGACTGTGTTCAAAGGCGCATTATGTTACTTCAATACATTCCCAAGGAAGATCAGGATACAGATATTCTGACGAAGGCACTCACCAGGAGAAAAATCGAATAACATAGAGGCAGGATCAGGGTAGCTGATAATCCCTTTCTTGTTGAGAGGGAGTGTTGAAAATTCAACAAGAAATGTGTGTCTAATTTAATTTTCCCTTAATCAAATTGGACAATAAAATGTAATCTTATCTCATAATCACTTGTAATATTTAACTGAGTTTGATAAACTCAGTTAGCTCATCAATTTCAAGTTGAGGGTGGTTGGTGAGGCATGCAAAGTGATTCTATTAGTTATGGAGTTCGATTTTTAGTTATTTCATTAGTTTAATGAATGAGAAATCAATTAACTCAATTAATTGAGTTAAAATCAGTTGAACTAGTTGTAACTGTTTATTTCACTAGTGAGAGGTCAAGTGAATTAAATCAGATTTGATTCACATGCAATGATATGTCATGCAACTGATTATTTACTATTAATAGCTGCATTCATGTCAGTTCCAGGGGAGACCCAGTTGAGACAAAGGTTAAAGGGATGTTAACTATCAGCTGTATCATTAGTAGGATGTCTGCATGTAGCAAGACAACCATAGGATTTCCCATCAACATTGTGCAATTATGGAAGGCTGAATTTCCTAAATAATAGGGATTGCATTCCACATGAATTGCGCAAGGCAGGATGAGCAGAGGATGAAAATTGGCTAAGTGTTGGCCGATTTTGTCTAGATCAGTGTGAGACAGTTGTGAGAGTGTAGGAGACTCTTATGAGAAGAGTGAATTGTAATTGTTTCATGATTACTTAGTGAATATACAATAGAAGATAGAGGGGTTTTGAGCAGTAAGTTTTCCCCGGGAAAATTTATGTGTTGTGGTTTGATTTGCTTCTTTCTTTACTTTTTGTGATTGGTGATCGTGTTTATTTTCTGCAATTGATTTGTCGAAAGATTCAATATCTTGCTTTAGCATATCGCATGATCAAATTGAATCCATTGGTATACATATTGTTTGTATAATTTCTACATGGTATCAGAGTGCATGAAATCACTATAGTGGAGAAGAAATTGATTTTTTGACTAAGTAGCATTCGAATTTGCAAAAGTATTATTTGGTGCAACAAGTGGATCAGGATCAAGATGGCTTTCAATGGCTTCATATTGGAATATGCACTCGAGGGTAGTTCCAATTATATTGTGTGGAAATACAGGATGGAGGCAGTTATGGAGGACAATGGGTTGAAATAATTCATTGATAATGACATTCCTAAACCCGCAACAGAATATGTTTCTCTTCTTGATGCTTGGCAAAAGAAGTTTGCAAAGGCAAGGAGGATCTTATTGGAGGGAGTACGAGATCACATTGTCTCAAGTCTCCATGGAAAAGCAAATCCATATGAAATGTGGAAGGATTTGATAGATCTATTTCAAAGTAGCAGTGATCATAGAAAATTGGCACTGAAAAACAAGCTCAGGAAAATCAAAATGGAGAAAGGCGACACTATTCTGAAATATTTAACCAAGATTTTCCAATGTCTATATGAGCTTAGGAGCATCGGAATTACTCTAGCGGATGATTTTGGACAGATTTGGTGCAGGAAGAATTCAAGCGAAATGACTTTGGTCAGATTTGGTGCAGGAAGAATTCAGGCGGAATACCATGGATGAATCTTCATCTAAGACAGATGATGAAGAAAATTGCACCTTGGCTGGTAAGGCGAAGAACGGGAAAGGAAATAAATCCTATTCCAAATATGAGACTGGCAAAGAAGGAAAGAAGCGTGACATGTCCAGAGTGAAGCATTTTCACTATCACAAGCATGGACATTATGCCACTAATTTTCCACAAAAGAAGAAGAACAAGAAGGCTTCAGGATCTACAGCTGGTGAGGCTTTGGCCTCGCAATTTGAGTTGGACTTCTCACTCATCGCATACATGGTGTTAGGTGCGATGGGATTAGTGCAGTACTTTAATAGTGGTGCATATTTCCACATGACATGAGACAAAGAACTTTTTAGTAGCTTGGAGGAGAAGTACCTCTAGATTTATATCGAAATGGGTGATGACGGGAGGTACAATGCTACCTGGATTGGTACAGTTACCTTTCAGAGACAATAAGGTAAACCCTTCTTATTAAAAGATGTAATGTATGTACCAGGCTTGAAAAGGAATTTAGTTTCAGTTGCAATGTTGGAGGATAGAGGTTATGGTGTGGTTTTCAGTGAAGGGAAAGCTTTCCTTTGACACAAAGCCACAGGACAAGCTAAGAAGATTGGGATTCATGTGAAGAATCTCTACAAACTTGATGTAGATGGCTGCGCAGAATTGATGGGCAAGGCAGACAAAGTGGTGAGTCGAGATGAGGGTGTTGGTGGCATGAGATTGGGCCAAATAACACCGCGGAGCCTTGAAGGTCATGCATTCTTTTACGCAGACTTCCAAGGGTAATCTTGCGCATAGACACATGCAAGGGATGTACCACTGGGAAGTATGAAAAGGCCACTTTTCACGAGAATGAGAACTGAAAGGTACGAAACTTCAAGAAAGTTCACATCAGACATGTGTGGACCATTCTTCATACTGGACAAACAAAGCACAAGTATTATGTGATCTTTGTTGATTATTTTTCTAGAAAAAGTGTTGGATCTACTTCTGCGTAGAAGAAAGATCGACGTTCTTAAAATTTGGTGATTTCAAAGCAATCGGTGGATAAAGATACGGAAGCATGTGAAGGCTCTTAGGAGCGACAATTGTGGTGAATTCATATCTACTGAATTCAAGGACTTTTGCAGCGCAGAAGGAATTTGGAGAAATTTCAAATGAGTGGAACTTACTTAAGTGAAGCATGGTCTATTCCCTAATCTCTCGCGACATAAACTTAAATGATTCGTAACTAAGGGCTATGGTATTCAATGCACTATCGCCCTTATTTGCTTACTAATCTCGTATTGATTCACTACTATCTTCCTTCCTGCATTAGTTGTCTCCAAGTATTTAATGCTAACACTCAATATCTGGTTGTGTTATGTCATCATGGTTTATGGTCACTGAACAAGTCATCCTATTTATGGAGACAACACCGACAACTTATGTTGCAAATAAGAAAAAGCCGACTTGAGCAATCAGAGCATGAGTGAAGCCGAGAAAAATGAAGCCGAGAAAAGCTCTGCTTCAAGTCAGATTTACTAATTTCAGAGCATATATAAAATATAATATGAAAAAAAAGTGTGATCAATTTCATATATATATATATATATATATATATATATATATATATATATATATATATATATATATAGATATATATATAGATATATATATGAGAAATATATATACTCTTTGTACTGTTTTTCTAGACTTCACTTGATATTTAGTCCACAGAATAACCAAAAAAATTGTATCCTATTGACTTAAGAAAATAAAAAATTTGGGGATAGACCCCAATCCACACATGTCATCAAACATACTCCTCAAAAATGGGTTATGTGTAGACATCAGAAATTAAAACATAAGAGTTAGTAAGAGAGTTTGGTCTCATGGACTTAGTCTCCTCCCCATCCATAAATACATGATAATTAATAAATATAACTAGAAAAGAAAAAGTTTTTTAGATAGAGAATAGCTCGAGTGTTCAACTCGCGGAGAATATGACAGAATGAAATGAATTTAAATGAGTTAACAACATCATGGATCTCAAAGAGTAAACTTTCCATGTAAAAAAATCTCACTTTTACCTTTTGGTTTCACACACATCCTTACAATTAAATTGAACACTATCAACTTACAAAATGCAATCAACAAAATTGAGCAAGACTTGATTAAACTTAAACATTTATGAAATAATTCAAATAACTCCTATCATCAACCTTTTTCTATAATACTCCATATCTATAAATTGATATTGTATATTTATTATAATACAACGACTTTGTATCCTCTTATAATTTTATATTTTGGAGGTCATCTTTCGTGCTGAGTATTTTTGAATTATTGACTCGTGTTTTTGTTATATGTTAAATATAATACAAAGATACAAAGATTCTTGTACAGAGTTTATATTATAAATTTATTATATAAATAAACATGGTTTTATGAATGCACTCGTGTTTTGTTTGAGTGTGACCTTAACATTTTAAAATTTTAATTATAATAAATATAAAAGGTTAATAATTATAATACAGTGACTTTCAAACTATTCTAAAACTTTAGAATATATTTAATGTTGAATTTTACAAAATCAAATCCAGCTTTGTACCACTTGCCAACATTGTGAATGAAAAAATAGATTAAAACCATAAATAATGACAACCGCTAAATGCTTACATCAAAAGGGGAGGTCATCAACGTGACCAAACACTATGATAAACCAATATAATATATGAGGCTGACAGTTATCTAATTATGTTAAAGGTGTTTTTCCAGGGGACGGATCCCATTGACCTTTGTCAAGGAACTCTCCAACCTTGCCACCACCTTGCCACCTGTTTTTTATATGCAGCCAATTATCCTTTAAAACCTGAAAAAGTTGTGAATGATAACCCACAAAATCCTCTAAATCCTTTAGAAGTTATAGGCAACTACGATTAAATTTCACAAGGTTCCTCTCGCTTCGAAGTTAATTTCTACCAACTTTACATCTAACCTGATGTGATAGTAAGATACTATTATATCAAATTGTGTTAACTTTTCTAATGGAGCAATGAGATTTGAATTTTGGTTAATGATTTTAAAAAAAAAAGGCTAAAGTTATATGATATGAGTATCTAGATGATGATTTTCTTTAAATAATTCTTACTGTTAGCTTGGAAAGGCTAACCCCGAAACTTGACGTGACAATCGCAGTCCCTCGATTGTTGACAGGATTAAGAGTCCAAAACCCTGTCGACACAAAAGGACTTGTAGGAATACCGAAGCGTACATATACGTTATTGTGAGTTATAAAGTCTAATATATTATAATGGTATTTAGACTTGTAGGAATACCGAAGCGTACGTATAGGTTATTGTGAGTTATAAAGTCTAATATAATGGACTGAAGCATCACAAAGGGCACTGAGGCATGGGGGACAAACACCACAATCACGGCACCGACACTAAATGTTAGTAGGAGACTAAGAGTAAACCTCCACCATGTGACCCCAAGCGCTGCCTCTGTTGGCAAATGGTTTGGTGGATGAAGGGCTTAATGAGCCACCCAATTCTCAAGGCTGTAACCAATGTGGGATTATTGCGCCGAGAGGCGCATTCTACAGCCCAGTATGACCCTGATGTGTAAGTATGTCGAAAGCCAAAAAAAAATATCGGCTTGAACAATAGCTTACATAAACATATAAATGAACAATTAATAATTTATTAAAAATAAATTTAAACTATATAACTTAAAATATGAAGAGTTTACTAAAACTTAAAAAAGAGATATGGTAAATAAATAAAATATGGTAAATACGTAAAAATATAAATAAACCATAGTTATGGTAAATAAATAAAACCTCTTTTTATATTACTCAAGAGGTATGGTAAATAAATATAAATATAAATAAACTAGAGGTATGGTAAATAAATAAAACTGATTTTTATATTTACTCAATAAACCACTTTATATTTACAAAAACTCAAAAACAAGTTTTATTTAGGTGAAGCCTATGGGACAAATTATTATTAATACCATGGGCCAAATACCATAGGACAAATTATTAATAATACCATGGGAAAATACCATGGGCCAAATAATATATTTATAAAATAGGTATGGTAAATAAGTAAATATAAAAGAGGTATAAAGAGGTAAGGTAAATAAATAAAAATATATCAAATATGATTAGAAATCAAGATCTAATTATATATGAAGTATAAGGGTCAAATAACATGGACCAAATTATTATTAATACGATGCAAAAAAAAATATTATTAACCCTAACATTAATATTATTAAATTTAATATGTTTAGATTAATACAATATTACATTTATTATATTGTAATATATATTAATATATCATGATATATGATAGAGGTGGAGAAATAGGGGGAGTGACAAGGGAGATATGGAGATAAATTGAAGGAGAAGGGAGATGAGGAATGAAGAGAGAGAGAGTGAGAAGAGTGAGAAAGAAGGGGGAAGGGAGAGGGAGGTAGGAGAGAAAGGGAGAGAGAGAAATGATGAGAGGTGGAGGAGAGAAGGAGGGATAGAGAGATGGAGCTAGAGGCGGAGCGAGGAAAGGAAGAAAAAATACCTAGAGAGGGAGTGACAAGGGAGAGATGGAGAGAGAGTGTGTATGCTTATGGGTGGGATAAAGATACATAGGAGTGATGGAGACAAGGGGGAGAGAAGGAGAAAGGAAGAGTGATGGAGACAAGGGGGGAGAGAAGGATAAAGGGATAGAAATAGTAAGATAGTTGGAGAGTGAGATAGAGTGATGGGGAAAGAGAGAGGATTGGAGGACAGAAAGAGAGAGAAAGAAAGAGAGTTGGGGGTCAAATAGAAGGAGGTGATAGAGGAATGATGAGAGAGAGGAAGAGAGTGATGGGGGAAGAGAGGATTATAGGAGAGAGGGGGAGAGAGAGAGAGAGAGATAGATAGAGATGGGGGAAGATAATGGGAGGTAAGAGATAAAGGGAGAGAGAGGAAGGAAAAGGGAGGGGACTTGAAAGAGAGGAGGAGAGAGGGAGGGATAGAAATATGGATTTGGATGGGGAGAGAGGGAGGGATTGAGAGATGGAGAGAGAGAGAGATGGGGGAAGAGAAAGAGAGGTAGGAGAGAAAGGGAGAGAGAGGAAGGAAAGGAGAGGGGACTTGAAAGAGAGGAGGAGAGAGGGGAGGAGAGAGGGAGGGATGGAAATATGGATTTGGAGGGGGAGAGAGGGAGGGTTTGAGAGATGGAGCTGGATGAGGAAAGAGGGAGGGAAGAATAAATGCATAGAGAGTGAGTAGTGGAGAGAGAGGGGGAGTGACAAGGGAGAGATGAAGAGGGAGTGTGTATGTATTGGGGTGAGATAAAGAGACAAATAAGGATATATGGAGAGAAGGGGGGAGAGAAGGAGAGATAGAGGCATATGGTAACAAAGTTGGAAGGTGAAGATAGAGAGAGAGGGGGGAGGGGAGAGAAAGGAAGAGAGAGAGTGAAGAGAGGTAGGGAAATAGATATGAAGATGGAGAGGAAGAGATGGGGAGGTAAGAATAAATACATAGAGGGTGAAAGGTGGAGAGAGAGAGAGAGAGAGGGAGTGATAAAGAAGATGGAGAGAGAGGGAGAAAGGGTAGCAGGAAGGAAGAGAGATAGAAGCGAGAGAGGGAGAGAGAGGAGGAGGAGGAGGAGGAGGGAGTGATAGATAGATAGATAGATTGGAAAAAGAGAGTTTATGTTTTGCAGTTGATATAGAGAGATAGAGTGAGATATAGATATAGATGTAAGGTGAAGAGAAAAAAAGATAGATGGAGAGGAGGAGGGAGGGACAAGAAAATTGATAGATATGGAGTGAGAGAGAGTGTGTATATGGTGGGGTGAGATAAAGAGAAAAATAAGGAGATACGGATGGATATATAGATATATATGGGGGAGAGAGGGAAGAAGGTTTCCTACAGTAGATGCATTGATTTCAGTGTAGATGGTGATTTCTAATCCTATTTGATTTCTTGCACTAGATGAATTGATTTTGGTGTAGATGTTGATTTCTAATGATATTTGATTACTTACACTAGATGGATTGATTTTAATGTAGATGATTTCTAATCCTATTTGATTGGTTGCACTAAATGCATTAATTTCAGTGTAGATGATGATTTCTAATCCTATTTGATTGATTTCACTCGATGCATTATTTTTAATGTAGATTTTGATTTCTAGTTATATTTGATTTCTTTCACTAGATGAATTGATTTCAATGTAAATTATTTTTAATCCTATTTGATTGCTTGCACTGAATGGATTGATTTCAATGTAGATGGTGATTTCTAATCCTATTTGATTGCTTTCACTAAATGCCTTGATTTCAGTGTAGATGGTGATTTCTAATCTTATTTGATTTCTTGCACTAGATGCATTAATTTCAATGTAGATGTTGATTTATAATTATATTTGATTGCTTGCACTAAATGAATTGATTTAAATGTAGATGATTTAACTAAATGCATTGATTTAAATGTAGATGATTTATAATCCTATTTGATTCCTTGCACTAAATGCATTTATTTTAGTGTAGATGCTGATTTCTAATCCTATTTGATTGCATGCACTAATGCATTGATTTCAGTGTAGATGTCGGCTTTAAATCCTATTTTCCTACTTGCACTAGACTCATTTATTTGAGTGTAGATGTTGATTTCTAATCATTTTTCATTACTTGCATTAGATGGATTGATTTTAGTGTAGTTGTGGTTTTCTATTATTATTTGATTTCTTCCATTAGTTGCATTGATTTCATTGTATATGTTGATTTCTAATTTGATGTAATTGGATGTATGATGGTAAATTAATTTTAAAGTCATTGGATTACTAGTGTGTGTGCAATGATTTCAGTGTAAGCACAAAAAATTATTGACAATGTACATTGATTTTTGTGTTATAGTAATTCAACCTATTAATATTGGAGAGAAAGAGAGACAAGGTATGATGTTTACTACAATAGCTCGAGCTAAATATTTAAAAGGTTTACGATTCCAACTGTCCTTTTCAAATAATCAATATGAAAATATGACAAAACTAACATGGGTGAAAATAAGAATAAGAAATAGTTTGTAATTCCTAATACATTCTTATTATTCACAGTTTCTATCATTCAATATTATTACATTGTCACTTTGCATTCAAAATTTTATTTCATCGTTAAAGTTATTTTACAATATTTATCATCTCAACAAACTGAGGTAACTAATCAAATTTAAAATTAAAATGACTCAATAAATCTCAGACATATTTAACATATTTAAATTGGTTATGTTAATATTAGATGTATTTACATATTATTGATAAAATTAAGCATATGTTCCTCATATTATCGATATATTTTCCTTGGTCACACATGACTGAAACCAGCCTAGATCCATCTTAACTCCAGATCTATCAAGCGCCGAGAGGGATCAAATCTCTCGAGGTGAAAACCTTTCCTCAAGTTTTGCACTCAAAAAATAGGTTTTCACCTCGAGAGATTTGATCCCTCTCGGCGCTTGATAGATCCGGAGTTAAGATGGATATAGGCTGGTTAATTACTACAACTATGGAGAGGGAAGTATTTTTGTGGAACGAAATTCACACAAACAGGAATATGCCACTATTTTATTGTAATATAGTGTTTAACATTTTGACTAAGTCAAATTAGATAAAAATAAAAATTAAATTAAATTGTATGATAGAGATGTTGTAATATAGTGTTTAACATTTTCACTAAATCAAATTAGATAAAATAAAAAAATAAATTAAATTAAATAAAAAGATTAATGTAATGTAAACATTTTAACTGGGTTAAAATAAAATAACAAACTAAAAATGACCTATGGTATTCATGTGGAATATTGTTTATTTAAAGGGGAAATTAAACCAGCCTAGATCCATCTTAACTCCCATCTAGTGTCTCGACGGATCAAATTTCTTGATATGCAAACCTAGTTTACAATGAAAATAGATTTGATCCCTCTAGGCCCTTGGTAGATCCGAATTTGAGACGAATCTAGGATAGTATATAACAATTATGTATATTTCAATTTATTTAAAATGATATTAAAATATTGTAAACTGATTTTTTGAAAAATAGTTGTGTTTGCAAAATTTAGTTTATACTACTTTTTGGGCATACACTCCACCAATCATTAGGGACATAAAAGCTTTGAGATGATGTGAATAGGTATTGTGAGGAGAATAAATAAAATGGGGAAAAACTAGCCATTATGAAAAAATTGAAATAATTATTAAAAATTAGTCAAATTTATTGAAAAAGAAACAAAATCAAAAGACTAGAAGGAAAGAATCCATCGAGAGTTATAGGAGTGGAAAATATTAAAAATATGATAGAACAAGGTAAAATGTCAGAAAATATAAAAATATATGATAAGATGGGCTAAAATCTTAAAATTTAGATTTTAAAGATCAATCTTAAAATTGAGATTTTAAATATCATCTCATCATTTTATTTATTCTCTTATAATACTATATTCCTTCTTCCCCTTCCTTTGTCACATCTTCAAAAAATTTACTTCTACCTTAATCTATCAGGATATTTATAATCTTTACTATATTATTCGTCATTATATAAATGGTTATATGGAAAACGCTGTAATTATTTTTTGTCATTAATTTGCATTTGGTCCCAAACAAACCTTAATCCTATCTACCTACCTCTTACGAAAGTAATTACTTGGAGTTCCACCTAAGACTGGTGACATATGTCATTTTCAATATTTATTATATCACTAATGGAATTACACCTGTGGCATCGTACCCAACACTTGCATTTGTCCAACTAAGATATTAATGGAGTGAATTGTCACATTGGAAGATTTATGGCGGTATTTCTGAAATTAAATGCTAGTTGAAAACTGTAACTCCACTAGCTCTACGGCAGTTCCCTTCACGTGCTTGAGTCTTTCTCCATCGTTCGATCTTTGGCAAATCGAGGGTGCAGAGGATTGGAGGGAAATTCAACCTCAGGATAACCCCGCAACCCTAAAATATTTCCTCCATTTTTTTCACTTAGTCGTGCCAAAGACGCTTCTTCACAGAATTCTTTACTCTAGCGATGTAAATGAGATTGTCTCTGTTAGACGCAGGTTCACTTATCATTGAGCTATGGCTAAGGATAAATCCTCCACGGAGCACCCTGCAATGGAAATTTATTTGCTGCTGGCACCCCGCCGAGCCACCGGGTTTATACAAACCTTCATTTCCACTCCCTAAGCCTGTGCATGCGACTTGGAGTCAGTAGGTAAACTAATCTCAAGAAATTACTTGTTTTTCTTGATCGATTCCTGATTCTTCTTTGGTTAATAATTGTATATTTACAAATTACCATTTTCTTTTTATCCACAGGTTCCAACCCGAAGATATGAAGAACTCTTGACTTTTCTGGGTAATTTCTCTTTAGATTTCTACTCCCTTATTCCTTGCTTATTCAAGATTACTATTAAATTTTTAGTTCGTAAGTCCTGCGTTAATTTAGTTTCTTACATGCGTTTCTTTTTTTTTCTTTGTATATGAATTTGTTGCAACTGGAAAGTGAGTTTCCTCCACGGGAACGACTACCACATTTAATAACCCTTCTAAGGATGAATTTCCAGGTCTGCCCATTTACATCTCTAATTTCCTTATACAGGTAATTCCGGATTCAACAAATCCCATCTCTAGCTTAGCGCTACTTCAGATTTCAGTGAAAGAATTTGTTTTCCGCACATGATTTTACCCGTCTCCTTATGATGTCAAAGACCCATTTCCTCTGAGAGGGTTTGTGATGGTCGGGTTTTTAATGTATTTTTATTTTTTGTCAAAGAGGTCTCTCATAAGACCATATTAAAGCAGCCGATGCCAGAAACTCGTTTCTTTAAATTTGTAATAGTTTTACTTCTCGGAATTTTTAATATTAAAGAGCAACATTATTAACTCATTTTTGATATTATAACTCATGGACTATTATGTCTCCTCTACGTCGAGATTGAACTTAAATTTACAGTTCTTACCATTCCTATTTTTTTAAATGGATTTATCAGAGTCAGGAGTAAAAGCGACTTTTGCAAACTTTACGCTATTTTTTTGTTATTGAAAGTTATTCCTTCGAATTCCTATCTGTGAACTCTATTAAGTGATTTACATACAGTTTCTTGTATTAATACAATAAGAGTAATGAAAATGGAAAAATATCCTCGATTCGACATTTGGTCCTTAATTTCTGAAAGTAAATCTTCTAATGCTAAAACGGTAAATTTGAAGCTCTTTGCTCGGTATACATTTACTGTGTTCTTTTATGATATACAGTATGTAAGGAACTCTGCAATTTTGTTCTCTTTTTTTTTTAAACAGTCAACATTTCTTTTGAGTATACTCTGGTAATTCCTAAAAGGGTGATTACCCTAATATTTACTGTTCAATATTATTATTCGCTCATAGTTAATGGTGACCGAACCACCCAGAAACTGTCTGTGTATAGCTAGACAGGAAAGAACAAGGTATTTTGGGTTCCCTTCTGTTACCCGAAATTAACAGTTTTGTTCCAACTACTACGTTAATTTGTTCTGGTACTCGTTTAGCAATTTTATCAGAATAACAGTAACAAAATTCAACTTTACCTCTACATCCTTACTAATACAAAGCATTAATCTACACCACAAAAATTCTTAATAATGAAAAAGCTACCACAATACTTATATGTTCTTTATTCAAATAAATTTAACAACAGTCATTTCATATTTCTAAATCTCTGTTCAGGTTAACAGTTTGCCATAGCATTCAGTACAAATTACAATATATACTTATCTGCAAATCACGTTCTCTGGTTGATGTTCCTCCCAACTTTAAGAGCGGAAATAACGTCCAGCTCTTCCCCCATGCTTCCACTGAAAAGCTCAGGTTGGCAGTAGACTTGATTCTACTATGACCTCAGGACCTATAGTCCAGTCAATCTAGAAACCTTCAGGATTACTGAGTGTTTTTCCACTGGTGTGCACCAGCTCAGGAAAATATCACCCTTTCCTTTTGTCTATCCATAGAACCCCTACTTCATCTTGGAATGACTCTCTTATCCTGAGAGGAGTAGGTAACTGCTCCAACTGCCCAACCACTTTTCCAGTTCTTGGAACAACATTATTATCATCCCTTTTTACTTTTACTTTTCTTCTTAATTAATCTTTATTATTTCAAATAACAAGATGGAAAAATAACTTTTCCATCCACATAAAAATTGTCTCAGTTTTTTTTTTTAAACAATATTTAAAAGTCATCATCATTCTTTTAAACCGGTTTAACAACTAGTTAACCTTAAATGCAACTGTCACAACTTCTCCCCCTAGAATTAACATCATCCTCGGTGTTTCATTCTATCTCAGAAAACAGCTTTGGGTAGGCCTCATGCACAAACTTTTCATCCTCCCAAGTAGCCTCCATCGGGCCGAAGTGCTTCCATTGAACTTTGACCTGGGTGATGACTCGTTTGCGGAGAATGATTTCTCTTCAGTCAAGTATGTGTTGCGTCTTGACCAGGAATTCTCCGTCCAGCTCTACCTGCAACCGTAAACAATTTCTTGTCAATTTCTCACAAAGGAAAATCATATTGCAAGTTAGGATTGCATTTCTATCCTACCTCTATATGCTACCAATGAATTACGTGCTTTGCATCATGCACGTAATGCTTCAACAGGGACACATGAAATAAATTATGAACTCGAATGTGACTAGGTAAGGCCTACTAGTAGGCCACAAGTCCTATCCTTTCCAAAACTTGGAAAGGTCCACAGAACCTGGGAGCCAATTTGGCACAAGAGGTCCACCGTAAGGTGCTCCTCTTGGGTTTAATCCTTGCATACACATGGTCTCCCACTTCGAATTCTCGATAAGACCTTTTTTTGTCTGCATATATCTTCTGTCGATCTTGTGCAACGCTCAGATTTTGTCTTATTATTTTTACTTCTAATTCCATTTTAGCAAGCATCTTGGGTCCCAACATTAATTTTGTCTCATGGCTACTCCAATTTATGGGTGTGTGACACTGCCTCCCATACAAATCCTCAAAAGGACTCATCTTCAGGGATTCTTGATAACCATTGTTGTATGCAAATTTGACCAGGTGAAGGTAATATTCCCATTTAGTTGGTTGTTTCATTACATACATGCATAGCATGCCTTCCAAAATCTGTTTTACTCGTTCCATTTTTCCGTCGGACTGGGGATGATAAGTTGTGCTAAAGTTTATCTGAGTTCCCAGTCCTGTGAAAGTCTTCCAAAATGCAGAAGTAAACTTAACATCCTGGTCTGAGATAACTGTCTTTGGAATTCCATGTAGTCTGAAAATCTCCTTCATGAATATGTCAGCTATTTGTACAGTCTTTTAAGTGGACTATATAGGTATAAAATGTGCAGATTTACTCAATCTATCCACCACCACCATGATGGAATCATTTTTCTTTTTTGTTTGCGGTAAACCTGTAATGAAGTCCAAGGATATGACCTCCCATTTCCATTCAGGTATTGGTATTGGCTGCAACAATCCTGTGGGATTTTAATGCTCCACCTTTACCTGTTGACATTCCAGACATTTACTTAAATACTCGGCAATGTTTCTACGCATACTAGGCCAAAAGTATACCTTTATTATTGGAGTCAACATTTTCTGATATCCTGGATGACTGGCATAATTGCTGCGGTGATATTCATTCATTATCAGCTCTTTCAAATCCATATGGTTAGGCACATATACCTTACCTCAGAAAGTTAACATCTGATCTTCATTTATTCCATACTCAGATGTACATCCTTGCTTTTTGATTTCCTCCATCTGCTGCCATAAAAATTGGTATTCTAGATCTTTTTGTGCTTCTTCCTTCACTTATTCCAAAAATTTATTTTCTAGTTGATTATAATACAACTCATATATACCATGTAATTTTCTGCTTAAAGCATCTACTACCCGGTTTTCTTTTCCCTTCACATGTTGAATATCCATATCAAACTCACTTAGGAAAGCATTCCATCTTGCCTGTCTTGAGTTTAAATCCGCTTGCTTGAAGTAACTATTTAAGCTGCTATGATCTGTTTTTAGCACAAATTGCTTGCCCAGCAAGTAGTGCCTCCACACTCGGAGTGCATGTACTACTGCTATTAATTCCATATCATAATCTGAATACCTTTTCTCATGATCTTTCAACTTTCTAGATTCATACGCTACCACCTTGCCTTCTTGAGATAACACTGCCCCAACACCCTCTTTACTTGCGTCGGTACAAACTTCGAATTCTTTTCTTGGGTCAGCCACTCTTAACACAGGTGCAGTAGTTAAAATCTGTTTCAGCTTTTCAAAACTGTTCTGACATTCAACAATCCACTTGAAAAATTTTCCTTTCTTCTGCAAGGAAGTGATGGGAAAATCATTTCTGGAAAATACTTCGATAAATCTTCGGTAGTACCCAGCTAGTCCCATAAAGGATCTAATGTCTGCCACGTTCTGGGGTACTCGCCATTCCATGATTGTTTTGATCTTCTCTGGATCAACAACAATTCCCTCTGCTAAAATAACATGGCCTAAATATTGGATTTTTGTTTTGAAGAAACCACACTTGCTGAATTTAGCGTACAGCTGGTGTTTTCTTAGCATCCCCAGCACAAACCTCAAATGCTCCTTATGCTCTTCCTAGTTTTTGGAATAGATCAAAATATCATCTATAAATATAAGTACGAAATTATCCAAGAAAGGATGGAAGACTCCATGCATTAGCCTCATAAAGGTTGTTGGTGCGTTTATTAACCCAAAGGGTAACACTACAAATTCATAGTGTCCATACCTGGTACGAAATGTTGTCTTGCAAATGTCTTCATACTTGATTCAAATATGATGATACCCAGATCTCAAATCTATTTTGGAAAACACTGTGGCCCCTTTTACTTGATCAAATAGATCATCAATCCTTGGTAAAGGGTATTTGTTCTTGACTGTTAATTTGTTGATCTACCTATAATCCATGCACATTCGCATAGTCTCGTCTTTATTTTTCACGAATAGAACTGGTGCTTCCCCAAGGGGACACACTTGGGCGAATGTAACCCTTATCCAACAGTTCCTGTAACTGCATCTTCAGTTCTGTTAATTCTGGCACACTCATTCTATAGGGAGCCCTTGACACAGGAGAAGCTCCTGGCATTAACTCTATGGTAAAGTAAATGTCTCTCCTTGGTGGTAATCCAGGAATGTTTTCTAGAAAAACATCCAGAAATTCCTGCACCACAGGTATATCTTCCATCATAGGTGATTTTTCCTTAGAATCTTCATATCACACCTGGATTGCATATAATTGGCATCCCTTCCTTATACATTTATTCATTTGGGATGTTGTAATTGGGCGTAACTGTAAATATTTCTTAACTCCCCGAATTTCTTTACGAGTTCCATCATGCATTCTATAATAAATACTCTTTTCTTTATAGTCCACCAAGGTCCAATGCTTTTCTAACCAGTCCATGCCTAACAAAACGTCATAGGATCCTAAGGGCAAAACGTTCAGATCCACTTGTAACTATTGTTCTGAAATTTCCAAGATACATTTTGGTATTTTTGCTATTACCTTTTGTTTTGCCCCAGTGGCTAACTGTACTAGCCATGAATTTTTAAATTTATGTTCTTTCAATTTACACAGTTCCACTCTTTTGGGACTAACATAGCTCAAAATTGCACCTGGGTCTACCAAAATAGAAACAGATTGAGTTAGTATTTTAGCTTCCATCTCAATCATTGTTGGTTGATAATCCGCCTATCGATCTTCCAATGCCGCGTTAATACGAGGAATATTTCACGCCACATCACCTACCGTAGAAGCTTCCTGCAAGTTTGAAACTGTATCGTTTCTTGCTCGCTAGGGAAAATTTTTATAGTAGTGTGCTTCACCACACCCCCAATACTGTAAAGGTGGCCTAGTCATTGTCCCTGCTCAGGCTTGCTGAATGCCTTTGTGGTTTTTTCTTCTACTAGCCATCTGGTCCTTTGGTGATTTCTGCCAAACTGTTTGCTGACTGGGTTACGTGCAGAATTCTTAAAATTGTTGCTCTTGGCTCCCTTAAAATTTGAGTGACTTTTCTGTCCTTTCTTTGGCTGCCAGCTCTTGCCAACCTCCCCTTTTGCCTTGGACTGCTGAAAGCACATTCGTTCTTTTCTAATGGCTTCATCCATGGTTCAGGGGCTTACAAATTCTATTCACTCTTTCATGTGGTTTGGAAGACTACTTAAAAATATCTGCACTTTAGCCTTTTCCTCTCTAAGATATGGAACATATTGTAACAGGGAGGTAAACTTAGTGATATATTCATCCATTATCATCTGTCACAACCTCAAATCATGAAATTCCTTAGCTTTTTCGTCATAAAATCATTCTGTTAGATACTTATCCTTAAAGTATTGCTGAAAAGATTCCCAGGTAACATCCTATTCATCTATGCTGCGAACACTTTTCACTTCTTCCCACCACAAAGTGGCTTTCTCCCTCAACTGATATATTGCTAATTTGGCCTTCAATTTGCTACTGTACTCATACACCTAAAAGTACTTATTCATGTTTATTAGCCATGCTTCAGCCACTTATTCAGCTTCACCATCAAACGTTGGTGGTTTTATTTTACGAAATTCCCCTTGAAGTTCTACCTTATGCCTCTTGATTTCTTGCTGATCTGACAAATTGCCAGATTCTGCCTCATTATAATTTTTATTCTTACTTCGCTGAGATGGGCTTCTTTCCACTTTGTCTTTGGCATTGTTTCTTGTTTTTTTTTCTTCTTCCTATTGCATGCCTCTATCAGTACTTGGATGTTCCATTGCCTGGTTTTGTTTATCTGACAGGATTTTTAATATCTTCTCCTGGTCTTGTAGTAATCTTTCATTATCTTTTCGAACACACACTATTTCCTCGTGTAGTTGTTGTACCGTATTTAATAGGAAACTGGTTTGGTGCTATTATTCTTCCAGCAGCCTACTAGTTTGTTGATGTTGTTCGACACTTAGTTGAACCCACATTTCTGGGTTCATCACTGGTGGAACTTGGGGTTCCCCGGTGTCTTGAGGGGGCTGCTGTGTGGTTCCTCTTCTCATGATGTTTCTTGCTATGTTGCTAAATTCTGTGCATCAATTTACACACAACTTGAGCGTTAGTTTGACCCTTAGGGTCCCATCGTTTGAACGCCGCTCTGATACCACTTGTCACATCTTCAAAAATTTTAATTCTACCTTAATCTATCAGGATATTTATAATCATTACTATATTATTCGTCATTATATAAATTTCATTATAAAACAATAAACGTTATATGGAAAATGTTGTAATTCTTTTCTGTCATTAATTTGCATTTGGTCCTAAACAAACCTTAATCCTATCTACCTACCTCTTACGAAAGTAATTACTTGGAGTTCCACCTAAGACTGGTGACATATGTCATTTTCAATATTTATTATATCACTAATGGAATTACACTTGTGGGATCGTATCCAACACTCGAATTCATCTAACTAAGATATTAATGGAGGAGTGAACTATCACATTGGAATATTTATGGCAGTAGTTCTGAAATTAAATGCTAGCTGAAAACTGTAACTCCACTAGCTCTATGGAAGTCCCCTTCACGTGCTTGAGCCTTTCTCCATCGTTCGATCTTTGGCAAATCGAGGGTGCAAAGGATTGGAGGGAAATTCAACCTCGGGATAACCCCGCAACCCTAAAATATTTTCGCCATTATTTTCACTTAGCCGTGCCGAAGACGCTTCTTCACAGACTTCTTTACTCTGACGATGTAAGTTATAGTGTCTCTGTTAGACGCAGGTTCACTTATCATTGAGCTATGGCTAAGGATAAATCCTCCATGGAGCACCCTGCAATGGAAGTTTAATTGCTGTCGGCACCCCGCCGAGCCACCAGGCTTATACAGACCTTCATTTCCACTCCCTAAGCTCATGCATGCGACTTGGAGTTAGCAAGTAAACTACTCTCAAGAAATTACTTGTTTTTCTTGATCCATTCCTTATTCTTCTTTGGTTAAGGATTGTATATTTACAGATTAAAATTTTCTTTTTATCCACAGGTTCCAACCCGAAGATATGAAGAACTCTCAACTTTTCTGGGTAAGTTCTCTTTATATTTCTGCTACCTTATTCCTTGCTTATTCAAGCTTACTATTAATTTTTCAGTTCGTAAGTCCTGCCTTAGTTTAGTTTCTTACATGCATTTCTTATTTTTTTTCTTTGTATATGAGTTTGTTGCAGCTGGCAGGTGAGTTTGCTCCACGGAAACGACCACCACATTTAATAACCCTTATGAGGATGAATTTCTAGGTCCGCCCATTTACATCTCTAATTTCCTTCTACAGGTAATTCCGTATTCAACAAATCCCATCTCTAGCTTAGCGCTACTTTAGATTTCAGTGAAAGAATTTGTTTTCCGCACATGATTTTACCCATCTCCTTATGATGTGAAAGACCCGTTTCCTCTGAGAGGGTTTGTGACGGTCAGGTTTTTAATGTATTTTTATTTTTTTTCAAAGAGGTCTCTCATAAGACCGTATTAAAGCGGCCGATGCTGAAAACTCATTTCTTTAAATTTGTAATAGTTTACTTCTCGGAATTTTTAATATTAAAGAGTAACATTATTAACTCATTTTGGATATTATAACCTGTGGACTGTTATTTCTCCTTTGCGTCGATATTGAACTTAAATTTACAGTTCTTACCATTCCTATTTTTTTTAATGGATTTATTAGAGTCAGGAGTAAAAGCGACTTTTGCAAACTTTACGCTATTTTTCTATTATTGAAAGTTACTCCTTCGAATTCCTGTCTGTGAACTCTATTAAGTGATTTACTTACAGTTTCTTATATTAATACAATAAGAGTAATGAAAAGGGAAAAAGATCCTCGATTCGATATTTGGTCCTTAATTTCTGAGAGTAAATCTTCTAATGCTAAAATAGTAAATTTGAAGTTCTTTTCTTGGTATACATTCACTTTGTTCTTTTCTGATATATAGTATGTAAGGAAATCTGCAATTTTGTTCTCTATTTGTTTAAAAAAAGTCAACATTGCTTTTGAGTATACTCTGGTAATTCTTAAAAGGGTGATTGCCCTAATATTTACTGTTCAATATTATTATTCTCTGATAGTTAATGGTGACCGGACCACCCAGAAACTATCCATGTATAGCTAGACAGGAAAGAAAGAGGTATTTTGGGTTCCCTTCCGTTACCCGAAATTAACAGTTCTGTTTCGACTGCTAGGTTAATTTGTTCTGGTACTCTTTTAGCAATTTTATCAGAATAACAGTAACAGAAATTCAACTTTACCTCTACATCCTTACTAATACAAAGCATTAATCTATACCACAACAATTATTAATAATGAAAAGGTTACCACAATACTTATATGTTCTTTATTCAAATAAATTTAACAATAGTCATTTCATATTTCTAAGTCTCTGTTCAGGTTAACAGTTTGCCATAGCATTCAGTACAAATTACAATACATACTTATCTGCAATTCACGTTCTCTGGCTGATGTTCCTCCCAACCTTAAGAGCGGCAATAACGTCCATCTCTTTCCCCGTGCTTCCATTAAAAAGCTCAGGTTGACAGTAGACGTGATTCTGCTATGACCTCAGGACCTACAGTCTAGTCAAGCCATAAACCTTCAGGATTACTGAGTGTTTTTTCACTAGTGTGCACCAGCTCAGGAAAATCTCACCCTTTCCTTCTGTTTATCCACAAAACCCCTACTTCCTCTTGGAATGACTCTCTTATCCTGAAAGGAGTAAGTAACTGCTCCAACTGCCTAACCACTTTTCCAGTTCTTGAAACAACATTATTATCATCCCTTTTTACTTTTAATTTTCTTCTTAATTAATCTTTATTATTTTAAATAACAAGATGGAAAAATAACTTTTCCATCCACATAACAATTTTCTCAGTTAAAATATATATATATATATATATATATATATATATATATATATATATATATATATATAAGTCATCATCATTCTTTTAAACTAGTTTGTTAACCTTAAATGCAGCTGTCACATCCTTTGATTTTGTTTCCATTTTACAAAAACAAATCTCATTTTTAATAATTAATTCAATTTTTTCTTTACAGCTAGTTTTCTCCCCCATTTTATTTAGGTTATCCTCCCAAAATAGGTTCACATCATCTTAATTCTTCTTACAATATCAATAATTTTGAAAATATACATAAAAATATTAGAATATATAATTATTTGACTACATTACAATTTAAAATATTTTCAACATTTATATCAAACTTTCAAGAATTCTTAAGGCTAGAAACTAATACAAGCTCTAAGTCACTACAATGATTTTATCAAAAAATTACACCCCAGCATGTTACTAACTAAGATTTGAAATTAGATAACATTTTTTCCAATCATCCAAAATAACTATAATTACGCCGTAAGGCATTATTATTTGAAAAAAACTCCCCTAAAGTGCCAAGTGGAATCACTTCACACCTTTAGATTTAATGTTAGACGATTGAACAATAATCAGCCCTCAGATTAATATAGTTTTTAATAATAATTTCAGTTAATAATTAACAAACTCTTTTCAACCGTTTTCTTTCCGGATCTTCACATGGAGAGAGGTTTTAACCATTTTGCATCAAGGATTTTCTGTAACAAGATCTTTTCAACCGTTTTCCTTTTGTATCTTCACATGGAGAGAGGTTTTAGCAGCAGTGATGGAAATGAGATTTTAAAGAGTTTCAGGGCATGTTGCATCAGGGATTTTCTGTTCATTTTCTACATATTAAGGTGAACATGAGTGGATTCTATTTGGAGCGGGATTTTCCGTTCTTTTTCTGCATATTAAGGTGAACATGAGTGGACTCTATTTGGAGCATCCACTTTCTGAGTGACTAGAGGTATAGGTTTGGAGGTACAGGTTCAGTGGCGTCCTCGCTCTTCAAGAATTTACTCCATAAGGGTTACACTTACATTGTCCATGCCACAACACGCCACAGAGGTTTGCATCTCTTTTAATTCAGAAAGCTTTCTGCATTTATTTTTTAATACATTTAAGAAATATATATAATAAATATATAATTTGCTAGACGCGTCTCTTTTTAATACGTTTAAGAAAAGTATAATTTGATAGACGCATGTCGTGGCTGGGAGTTACGCAATGGCTCAAGCTCTTTAGTGCTGAGCTATCTGAAAACAACAGACAGAGAATTTTTCAAGTTCGCAAAAATCACTTTTATGTTTTGAAAGATCTAG
This sequence comes from Pinus albicaulis, assembly GCA_034641835.2. Taxonomy (NCBI): domain Eukaryota; kingdom Viridiplantae; phylum Streptophyta; class Pinopsida; order Pinales; family Pinaceae; genus Pinus; species Pinus albicaulis. The sequence goes on along the minus strand of CM076578.1, from coordinate 1,182,149,762 downwards.
AGAGATTGAGATTTATGGTGTAATGTTTTAAATTTTAATTAATTTTATTAAGTATGATTTTTATTTATTATATTAAATCAAAAAATAGTATATATATTTTTTATAACAAAAATAATTACAATGTTCTAATTATAAATTTACGTCCAAAATAAAATTAAAAAAACTATATTCTTCCAAATTTTGAAAATTTTAAAAATCATAAAAAAACCATAACATAATATATTCTACTTTTAAAAAACTATATTCTTCCAAATTTTGAAAATTTTGAAAATCATAAAAAAACCATAACATAATATATTCTACTTTTAAAAAACCAGCAAACTTTTTATAGATTTAATTAGCAGTTATTTTTTCCTTCTCTTCTTTATAGATCTAATTAGCTGTTATTTTTGCCTTTTCTTTTTACAACTTTTGTTCTATTTTTAAACAGTTTTAATTATTTAATAATAGAAACGTGAAACTTGTTCCGTAGTGTAGTAGGGGAGGGATGCCATTACTTGGGCGCCCTCCATTGCACGACCGCAAACCACGTGGCCAGCCCACAGACATTGTACGACACTTGCCAGCTCTGATCGTTGACGTGTTTTGGTTGGTGAGGGAGTTAAATTTGAGCTCCTTCTGTACTTTTAGGGTTTCACACGACCTGTTTTGCAACATGGGTTCCTCACCCTGTGCCTTTCTGTTCGGGGCAGGATGTTGCTCGGAGAGCTCCGCCGGTGGCTGCGCGCTGTGTCGTCAGTGCTGGTGCATGTCTGCTTCCCCTGTTGACCAGATGCTCGCGGTTTCTGTTGCTGTTCGGATGGCTTGTTGGTTTGTCACTCTTCGTTGATGTTGCTCCTGCGCCCTGCTGTGGACATGTTTGGCTTCTGCGACCGCCATAGCTTGCTCCTCCACTGTGAAATTTCCCTACTCAACTGCTCAATGCTGTGGGGAGAAGTTGACGGCTTCGTCCCCTCTACTGGTTTGTAGAAGTACCATGATTTTAAGGTAATTTTTCGTTTTCGAAGGTTTTTTCGAGGGTAATTTTTTTCAGAAGTTGTGTTTCTTGCATTTTCAAGGGTTTTTACAGATATTTTGGCTAATTTATTCTATTTTCGAGGGTTTTGCAGGGATTTCCAAACTGTGGCAGGCTCTGGCTGTCAGTTCGCTCCTGCATCGACGTTTTCCTCTGCATTTGGCATATGTGTTTTTCAACACTTGAAAAAATGTGTTTATGAACACTTCTAATCTACTTCGGTTCAATTTAGCTCTTCTTCGGCCTATTTTTTCATGGCACTGGTTTTGGCACTATTTTTTCTTCTTCCTATGTAGTTTAGGGTCTAGGGTTTCTGTGCACATGTGCCTTCCTCGATTCTGTGATATGCATGTGTATACCTCTATGTTTGTTGAAATACTTGGTTGTATGTATATTTTCCGAGATACTGGTAAATCTGTGTATGTGAAATACTTCGTTGTGTACGTGTATGTTTTCCGAGCCGAGATACTTGTATATCTGTGTATGTTTGCTGAAATACTCAGGTGTGTATGTGTATGTTCGCCAAGCCCATATAGTCGTATATCTGTGTATGTTCGTTGATGTTTGCTGAAATACTTAGTTGTGTACGTTGATGTTTGCCGAGATACTTGGGGTTGCGTAGGTGTGTTTATCTCCCCCGCTTGAGAAATTATGAGATTGTTGTGGTTGATTTTTTTATCAACCCCGCTTAACAAATAATTATGATATTGATGTGCTTGATTCATGTGTTGATTCAGGGTTTGCTAATGTTTTGGTCTTTCCTCGTTTCCTCTGACGATACACATGATCACATATCCTTTCCCTTTGGAACAAGTGCCACCTAAATCTATTGAATTCAGAAAAAAAATTATATGGGTTTTACAATTAGTCCTTGGCTACTATTAGTTCTTTTGCTCTGTTGCATTTTCTGTTCTCATTTTTGGTATTGTTCTCCACTTCCTTGTTCATAAATTTAGATTTCTGTTCTTGCTTGTAAGTTTTGTTTTGTTCATGCTTTTTTGTTTCTGTTCACTCTTATGTTCTGTTCATGTGTGTGTTATCTCAAATATTTTTAAACTGTTGGAAAGCATTCGCTTGTGACTCTGTGAGCTCTAGCAACAGTAACCAATAAATTGCTTAAGGATTTTATCTGTATCTCCACTCTTATAATGAGTTTTGGCAATATGTGTACTATGTAGTGAAGCTGTGAGCTTCAAGAAAAACTTGAATATCCTTTTTGTTTAATGAATTTTATGTTTGCAGCCAAAAATGTTCTTTAAGTTCATGAGCATTGCATGATGGTTTGGGTTACTGGGGTAAAATTTTAAAAGAACCGTTTGCTAGAGGGCATTGTCTGAAGTACTTAACCTCTAGATCAACTTGGCTGCTAGAGATTCAGAAAGGAACTGTACACTACTTTGTCCCTTACTGATCTCTAAGTTAGGAAGACAAACCACATCGCATTTGACTAAGTTAAACCTCTTATTGCTTGTTTGAGTTCTCTGCATGTCGTTCTTTCTTTTATAATTTCCAGGTTATCTTTTGTTCTGACTCATCTGAGTTGGGAAGACAAACCTTTATAAACCTAATTGATCTCCAAATTTTTTAAAACCAACTGATCTCTAAGTTAGGAAGACAAAACACGTTACATTTGACTAAGTTAAACCTACTGATATGTGAGTTGGGAATACAAACCACATCAAATTTGACTAAGCTAAACCTACGGATCTGTGAGTTGGGAATACAAACCACATCACATTTGACTAAGTTAAACCTTTTATTGCTGGTATGAATTCTTTGTTTTCCGTTCTTTCTTTTGCTAGTTTCTTTTTACCAACCTGCTTTTTCAATAAGGTGTAAGGGAATGGCAGGCAGTGTGATTGAACCATTGACACTGGAGTGTACTGTCTCTGAGATTTGTAATCTGCATGTTTAACTCTGTTTTTATTGCACTAACTGCTGTAGTTTTGGAATTGATTGTTTGAACTAACTGTTATTCATAACTTCTGTTCTAGAAACATGGGACTAATTGTCCATTCAACTTAATCTTAATTGTTTGAAACATGGTACTAATTGTGAATTCAACCTGGGACTAATTGTCCATTCAATTCAACTTAATCCATTCTAAAAATATGGGACTAATTGTCCATTCAACTTAATCTTACATGTTTAAAACATGGGACTAATTAATCGATTTTAGAAACATGGGACTAATTATCCATTCAACTTAATTGATTCTAAAAACATGGGGTTAATTATCCATTCAACTTAATCTTACCTATTTGAATGGGATTAATTATCCATTCAACTTAATCTTACCTGTTTAAATTTATATGGGTTTTACAATTAGTCCTTGGCTACTATTAGTTCTTTTGCTCTGTTGCATTTTCTATTCTCAGTTTTGGTATTGTTCTCCACTTCCTTGTTCATAAATTTAGATTTTTGTTCTTGCTTGTAAGTTTTGTTTTGTTCATGCTTTTCTGTTTCTGTTCACTCTTATGTTCTGTTCATGTGTGTGTTATCTCAGATATTTTTAAACTATTGGAAAGCATTCGCTTGTGACTCTGTGAGCTCTAGCAACAGTAACCAATAAATTGCTTAAGGATTTTATCTGTATCTCCACTCTTATAATGAGTTTTAGCAATATGTGTACTATGTAGTGAAGTTGTGAGCTTCAAGAAAAACTTGAATATCCTTTTTGTTTAATGAATTTTATGTTTGCAGCCAAAAATGTTTCCAAGTGTTGATAAATTTCTAATTATTCATTTTTGGATTGGAGTGGACTAAGATAGGTAAAGTGTTGGAGTCAAGTAGGATAGGTAAAGTGTTAAAAATTTATTTGTGGAGCATTCATTTGTATTTTTTTCAAATGGGATGGGAGGTGGTTTGAGAAGCACTCGACCACGTTAAAGTTAGATGTTAGGTTAGATTGGGAGTCTTGTTTGAGATGATCCCAACAAATAGAAGTTGGGTAATGGATCCAACTAGCTGCCTATAATGATGTATGAAGAGATTCTGTCTATTGAACCCTTAGATTAACATCTCATGTTAGGTAGATATAACTAGATTGGTTCTGATTATGCTATTAGGCTACCTTATTTTCCTAAAAAAAATGATTTAATTATGAAAAACAAAATTACATTCACTATGTGTTTTTCTACATTTCAGATATATCCTTAAGCATAGGAAGTGATAAAAGTATGGCTGGGAAGATATCTTGCTTCATAAACAGTCTTCAAAAATGTCAATATGACAGCCCTATCACAATCATTCTAATATATCACCGATTTGAAACCAAACATATAGTCCATCCAAAAATCCACATCATAATGTGGTTACATCCAAAAACATCTAACACTCCTATTCTTTATGGCCTTGAGAATCTTCAATGCCAAACCCTGAGTTGCCTGATTGAGCCAAGTAGGTTGGCTTTCCTAAGAAGGCTTGATTAGGTGGTGGTTGATTGCTACCATATAATTGAGACCAATTTGTCCCTTCCAACCATGGAGGAATTGAGTACCCGTACCTCACACTTGCATTAAGTGGAGGTGTGTGCTGAGCATACATTGAATTCAGACCTCCTGTGGTAGGAATAAGGCAAGTGGGTAAACCTCGATTTTGATAGTGAGGCACTTGAATGTTTATGAGGTCTTGGAATAATGTTGTATTATTTGCAATGTTGTCCAATGTGTTGGAAATGTTCCTAGATTCATTCTCATCAATTGTGCTTGCATTTATGTCAACCATATGAGTCAACCCTTGTTCCCTTTCAAGCATTTATTGAGCCTTCCTTGCTTCCTTTTCCTATCTTGAGATTTGATTTTGTTGCTCCTTCTCTTGCCTTGCTCTCTCTCTTTCAAGCCTTTCATCTGCTCGACGTTGTGCTGCAATAGCCCTTGCTACCTTCTTCTCCTTGGCTTGATCTTTTTTTTTATGTTTTAATTCCTGAATTTCCATTTTCTTATTTTCAGACTCAACAAGGAGCTTTATATAGTCTTCAGAGGTGAGTAACTATGAACTTCGCCCCAAACGAATACTACTGGTTGTTCCTTGCTTCTTTTTCATTGACACTCTTTCTACTGGTAGCTTTAAGAACCACCCAAGTAACTTACCCCTCCCTCCCACCTACATGTCATTGCTTGGCAGTTCAGTATCTGTGGCACTTGATTGAACTATATTGTTTTCTTCATCTGCTGCCTCATTATGTCCTCCATCTTCTTCCATTGATCTATTTTCCACAAAAAATGAACAATTTCACTATTCAATTCAGCCACTTGTGAAGGCATGTTCATGCTTTGTTCATTAGTTCTTGAGACACTATGGGCATTCAAATTAATCATGTTTTCTGTCAGCCATGATGGTGGGTTTACTTGGCTAGGAAATGTTAATTGGTCATTTTCAATTTCATGCCCAATATCAACAATTTCATTTTCTGCATTAACAATATCAACATTTTCATTTTGAACTAAATCTGCATTAACAATATCAACAATTTATGTTTCAACAAAATCTGCATTCTCAACTGCATGTTCAACAGTGTTGCCATCAATTTGTTGACAAGTATATTGTGTTTCACATACCTGCTCATCATCATTAGCATATAACTCTCCTTGAGAGAGGGAAATTATATTATCAGCTGCAACCACATCATCATGTTCATTTACTTCTTCTTCCACTTCATGTCTTTCTTCCTGACCATCCGCATGGAAAGCTTGGCTACAAGCAGCATCATGCATAAGAGCATCATAATTTAGTGGCCATATTCCTGTCCATCTAAAGCCAGCCTTGATATTTTATGGTGTCAGAGCCCTTTTAAAAGCCTTACTTGTAAGCTCTGCTAACTCGAACCTTTTGACCTCAACCCTTGGATTCTTTGCCATCCATGCAACACGTTCTGACCTAAAATAGTTCTTGAAAGGGCCAAACACACTAACATCAAGTGGCTGCAATCTGTGAGTGGTATGAGCGGGAAATTTTAAAAGGTCAATGCCCAAATTGTATGCTTCCTCAATTGTTTGTAGAGCCATGTGGCTTCCATGGCCATCTAATATCAACAGGTGTCTATTATTAGGTGAGACACCACCTAGCACAAATGCAACAAAGTGGCAAAGCCAATTTAAAAAAAGCTCTTTAGTCATCCATGCATGGCGATGTGCAGCCATGCATGCTCCAGGTTCACAGTTTTGTATATAATTTTTCAACTGATTTTTACCTTTGAAAAGATAAAATCATGGGATTGAAGCACCAATTGCATTGACACAACATAAAATGGTTATCCATTCCCTGCTCTTAGGAAAAATCTTTGGCACGTTTCGGCTGCCTCTTTTGGCAATTACCCTCATGCCACAATTCCTTCCCGCCTATAAACCTGTTTCATCACAGTTCCATATATGGTCTGCAACATAAAAATGTTTATCATATGCACTAGAAAGAGTGTCATAGAACTTACATACAACTGTAGGGCGCAAATTTAATGCTCTATCTCTGTCAAGGCCCTCAGTTGTACGCAATACAAGGTCTGGATGCCTTTTTTTAAACCCAAACCACCATGATTTACCAGGAAACCCATCTTTGAATGGGTTTGGCCTCCCTTGACAGATTTGAGCAACTGTAGATTTGAGTTGTATCAACTCTAGCCCATGTCCCAATTGGGCCATTTCTTTACACCACTCAACCACCTCGGCCTCCTCCTCTTTAGTCATAATTGTAACAGGCCCTCTACGTTTGGTGTGAGTCAGCCCATTTATCCAATAATGTATTGATGAAGGGGGAATAGTATGCTTCTTTGCAGATGCCCGAACAGAATATCCATTGAACTCTATGTCGTCAATTGCAGCTAACATTTCTTCTTTTGTCCAACCTCTTATGGCGCTGATCTTTTTAGTTGAAGTTTCACCTTGGACTATGGTTGACGGTGGCTTTGTGGCTCATGGTGCCACAACATCAGCTTCAGCCACATGGTCATCGTCAACAACATTTCTTGGAGCATTGGTGACATTGACATCACTTGTTTTTTCTTCATCTGATGAGGTGCATCGCAGTTGGGCACCCCTGGTCACTCTTCTGCCACTTCTCCTTGTGCGAGCGACATAACTCACTCTTTCCATGGATGCAACTACCTGCAGAATTATTGCATGCATTTAGTTAAGAATAATTGAACATAATTCTTTCATACAAGCCAAACATCATCTGGTAACATCATCTCTTCCCATTTATAACAATTTATAACAGTTTACAATTAGTTTGTGTGTTCATGCCCGAGTTTTCTGAATGCCTTTCCTTCTGTTATAGTTTTCTTATTTTTTGTCTTGTCATCTTTAATTCCTATGATCAGCTAATGCTCATCTACTCATGCTCAACTATTTTCCACAGGTTTATATGCTCAGCTAGTCATGTTTTGTTTTTTGTTATGTTTTGTTTTTTTTATCATTTAATAGAAACTATGGAACATCAGGACCTAAAGCATCTAAAGTATTATTTTTCCTGTTTTTTTTGTAAAGCCTGCTAGGGGTATTAGGGGAGAATTCCACAGGAAAGATGGGAGCATCCATTTGATGTTTCAAGATCTTACCTCTGTTAGCCCAGATTCAATGACAGTTTACCTTTAGTCACAACAGATTCAAATGGTGCTTTAAGGCATCAACCTATTAGGCTCCTACACAACAGGATTTTCCCCTGCAATTTTAAAACAAAGGACAGTGAATTTTCAAAAATTATAGTTGAAGTTTCTCATTCTTTTTCTTTTACTTACACCAACCATTAGGGTTTTAGATCTCCCTCACCCAAGTGTCGGATATCCAGTATTTTTAATGTGATGAAATTTTATTGCAAACATTATTACGGTGGACGTTGTAAATCATGTGTATCACTTTTTATTTTCCAGGGTTGTTTCTCATTTCTACTGCTATTTCTCAAGGATTTTTTTGAAATTGGATACTGAGTATCCCACAGTTTGCAGAAAGAGACAGAGTGGCCATGTTCTGTAAATGCTTTAGCATAAGTTCATCATGACTGAACACAATAATTGTGAGGTTTTAAGCTAAGGAACTGAATAATTGTGAGGGTTTAAGCATAAGTAACTGATCTTTGTGTTTTCTATTTAATGCTAATCTATAAGCGAAGAAACTTATCTGTGAATTTAGGCTGATTCAATCTCTCATTGGGTTCATAAAATTAAGCTGATATAAAGACTTGTAAGACAACTGAAATAAAAATGATATAAAGACTTGTAAGACAACTGAAATAAAGCCTCAAAAATGAAAATAATAGTGTAAGAATCAGAAATTAAAATAAAATTGTAAGAAAATTGTTGAGAAAACTAACCTAATTATACTTTGAAATGTTCTGTGTTGGTTTGTCTCCAGAACTGGTGAATAGTTTGAATGTTCAGCAGTGGTTGAACTTTTTTTATAGTTTTTTGCAGTTGAATTTAATTGGTGACAATGATAGCCATGGATTGCAATGTCTTCATTTTGCATGTGTGATCAAGATTGAATTTGATGTGATCCAATGGCTGGGAATTTTTTTTTGTTGATCCATGTGCTTTGATCTATTTTGATCTGTTTTAATGGAAAATCATTTATTGAATTTATTGGGTGGGTGTCATTTATTGTACAGATTGGTTTTAAATGTTGTTTTGGATGGGTGCCATTTATTGAACACAATGTGTTTAAATGTTGAATTATACAGCAATTATGGCTGACAAACATTTCTTTTGATTATGTGCAGGTATTGATATTTACTTATCTAACACAGCATCAAGGCTAATCAGATGGGTTGAAGTGACTGTCTTTTTGTACTTATTGACTTGACCATTTTGGAAGGAAAAATGGTTTTATGAGTTTTTGAGTTGATATGATAGGATTTGTAATCTTGATACTTATTAAACTATTTATGGATAGTTGTGGGCTATTTATGGACAGTTTTGGGCCGAGTCAATGACTTGGGAAATTTTAGACTTAATTTAATATATATTTGCACTTCAAATTATTTCTTTATGTTTAATTATTGGATGCATATATATCTATTTTTGGTGGGTTGATGGGACTAGTACTATAATAATTACTGGTCCCTGCACAACATTAGACAACTCTCCCTTATATAATTTGATAGACGCATCTCTTGGACATTCACTCAAGTTCTTCAAATCTGAGCTATCTGAAAATGGCAGTCGTCACCAGCTGCCACAGGGTTTTTCATGCCACGGAGTTTGTCATGTAACAACTCTTATGGATTCCACAGCCAAAGATCCAAAGGTAAACCTGTCTAAATAATATACCTAACAAAATTTAGTTCATCTTGCGGAAGCATCTTGCGGAAGAACGATGTGATCAAGCGGACCATTGAGGGAACGCTGAGTGTTTGGAGGCCCAAACCATGAAGTGTGTGGTGGTCTGCTGCTACGTTTATGACCCACAAGTCAGTGGAGCCGAATGAGAGAATTGACGAATCCTGCGGAATGGTCATTGATTCCCTTCGGACTAACAAGACCTCTTTATGGTGGGTAGATGCATACCTAAGTACATCAAAATTTTAAAGCATAACTTGGAAAGCTACAACATCTAGAAATTCTTCTTTAGTTATGAGTTAGTGGACATGATTTAATCGACGGTGCAGGAATAGGTGTTTTCCAATAAGGCTAATGAATGCAAACAAGCAGGCATGCAAGGCATTTCCTCTTATTCTTTAGTAACAATCAAAGTTTTGTTAAACTGAAGCAGTCAACAATGAAAACCCATCATGTAAGTTTACTCCACCATAACGATCACAAGTATTTCTTTTATTATATGTAATTATAACTTTTTAAAGAACAATGGTAGGTGGGTTGTTTTGGTCACATTATTTTGTAAATTTTATTCATTTCCATAATTTTAAAGAAAAATGGGAAATGAGTTAAATTGAATTTTGTTTCTGTTCATGCAATCTAATTTACTCTATATTTATATATCAATTGTTATTTAAAATTTCATATTCAATCCGAATTAACCAATAAACATTAAATAAGTTAAAATAATAAATTATTTAATATAAATAATTAAAATTTAAAATGTATTAAATTAATAAAATTTAATTAAATAAAATATTTAAAATTTTATATTTAGCCGGAATTAATTAAGACACATTAAATATGTTAAAATAATAAATATAAGGTATAAATTGATGTTAAAAATCATAACACATCTCCTAACATGTATATATCTGAAATGATACGTTATTTGTAAATAAATGTATAAATAAAATTTAATATAGACATAATTTTATGTGGATAACCAATAACTATTACACTTGCCCATTTTAAAATTATAACATAATAAACTTTATGGCATATGGGTTAAATTGAATTTGGTTTCATGTTCATTTTGTAAATTTTATTGATTTCTATAATTTTGAAGAATAATGGCAAATGGGTTAAATTGAATTTGGTTTCATGTAATCTAATTTACTATGTATAAATTTTTATTTAAAATTTCATATTCAACATGAATTAACCAATAAACATTAAATAAGTTAAAATTAATAAAGTATTGGATCAAATGTTAGATGATTGAAATGTTATAGGCTAGATCCACAAGTAAATAGTTTTATATATATTTTTTTACAATGTCACAAGTATATAGTTTTATATATATATTTTTATAGTGTTAGTTTTTTTTCTATTTAATAAGTTATATTGAATTTAAGTTTTGGTGACTTTTAAGTTAAAATGTTGTTATTAAAAATTTGTTAGGTTTTAACCTCAATTTAACATTCTGACTATGTCAGATTTCACAAAAATAAAAATAAAAGTAAATTAAATAAAAAGATGGACATAATGTAATGAATATCTTAACTAGGTCAAAATACAATAAAAAATAAAAATAATAATAAACTATAAAAACAGCCCATGGTAATGACCCATGGTATTCATGTCGAATGTAGTTTATTTAAAATTAAGATGGCCCAGATCAATCTTAACTCTAGATCTACCAAGAGCCGAGAGGGATCATATGCATTATATGCATACCTCTTTTAGAGTAAAAAGAACATTTTAACTAGGTCAAAATACAAAAAATAAAAAAATACAAAAATAGAATAATAATAAACTATAAAAACAGCTCATGGTATTGACCCATGGTATTCGTGTGGAATGTAGTTTATTTAAAGAGGGAAATTAATATGGCTTGCATCAATTATGCATCTACGAAGAGCCAAGAGGGATCATATGTCATAATATGCAAAACTGTTTTAGTGTGAAAAAAGAATTGTTATACTATAGATCTAAACTAATTATTTAATAAAACCATTTTTACATGTTTATAACCATTATTATTTTAAAAATTTACTTAATAAAATGTATCTAAATTTTCATACATCCAAATATACATAGTTTTTCCTGTTCTATATTATTTTTGTTACAACTATTTTATTATTCCAAAAATACATGGTTTTTTTTGTTATATATTATTTATGTTACAATTATTTTATTATTCATGAGTAGTATTTTTTAATATATAGAAAATTAAATTAATAATGATTTTTTTTTTTTAAATGTGATCTTTTCTAAATTTCCAAATTATTTCATAGGACATTATTTATATAATGATAAATGTTCATAATTCTCATTTCTTAAATAACACTGAATTTACCTTTAATTACTTAATTGTAATAGTTTCTAACTACATAACAATTTGTAACTACATACATGTTCAGATATTTTTTGTTAATGAATATCAAATTTCTTCCATTCAAAAAAACTATATACATATCTTTAACTACCTAATTGTAGCTAAAAAATCTTACATGTTTTTTACTTTATAATCATAAACGATTTTCATGTTATATGATGTCAAACTTTATTTTTTATTTGAAATTTTAAACAAAGTTTTTCACTACATAATTTTATCTTTTATAGTTTTTTTTTTTATTTTTCAATTCCAAATAAAACTTACAAAAGAAAAAACCCACTCAGTCCTTACTGTAAATTATAGTTTTACAAAATTGACACTGTGTAGTTAACAATAGAGTAAGTTGAGACAACCCTAAGGGGTTTTTAAATACAATTTTTATCATAACCTTTCCCTCCATTAAATATATACTGTATATTATAGTTTATAACTTGATCCATAATCAAAGAAAATCACTAGGGATTTACAAAGTTAGTTATTAGTTTATAATTTGATCCACAGTCAAGGAAAATGGCTAGAGATGTCACAAGTAAATGATTTATTGATGTTCTCAGTTGAAATGGATCTTATTAGATGCATGGTGGCCAGAGACACTAAAAAATTCAAATCCATATTGTTTACAAACCATCCAAATTTTCCATCTTATACAACAATATCTACTAATAACCTCTCAATTTACTCTCCAATTTTTGAAACCCCCTGATCCAGGTGGATATCAGTGGCCTCCCACCTATTCCATTTGGACCCGCAGCATCAATTCTTTCAAGCTTTTCCAAACCTTCACATTGTACCTACCATTTACAGTGTGCTCTCGTCCCGCACACCTGGAGCCGTTTGGGGCATTAATAATCTGTGGATATTGGTGGCCACCCATCAAGTCCATTTGAACCCCCACCATCAATTATTTCGCTTTGTAAGTTTCTGCACAACTTACTATTTTTAGCTTTTTCGGGTCTTGAACTTCCGGAGCCGTTTTGAGGCCCTAAACGACATTTTTTGGGGAAAACAGAGAGCAACATGGGTCCATGGACCGATGTTGCCTGCTCAAAAATTGAATTTCCTGATAGATATTTTTCTAACGAGCTATTGAGCGCGTCAAACGGAGATCTGATGCCAAAGTTACGCCCCCGGGAAGTTGAACCACCAATTTACCCAAACGGGACCCACAGTTTTGGCGCTTCATCTCCTACGGTTAGGGTTTTGGACGTTTCGGATTCTACATTGTTTCTCAACAATAAATAGGCCCTCAAGCCTCATTGTAAGACAGTTCAGGGGGCTGGGAGCCGATACATCTCTTCTCAGAGATAAGCGCTACCAGTGCCTTAGCTCGCCACATCTCCATCATGTCTGCATTGTAACACAGTTCAAGGGCTGTTAGCCGCCACATCTCTTCTCAGGGATACGCTGCCAGTACCATAGCTCTTTTATTTCCATTATGTCTGTAATAGGCCTGTGAGCCTCAATGTAACACAGTTCAGAGGCCTGCGTACGCCACATCTCTTCTCAGAGATACACTACCAGCGCCCTAGCTTGTTTCCATTATGTTTGTAACCTTATTTCAGTCATTCGTTTATTAATAAATTGAAGCATTATTTCCGCTGCATCTCTGTATCTATGGTTATATATGTATTCTGTTGCGTTCCTGCATAAATCCGGATCAGTGGTATCAGAGCGAGTCTGCTCTTTCTCTATTTTTCTCTTCATGTCCCCAACGGGCCAGGGTATAAGGAGTTCAACCTCGCAACCCCGACGACCCCCCATGGTGGAAGGAAAGAAAGACGAGGGAGCAGGAGATCCTATCAAAATATTCCTCGAGGATGCCCTCAAGAAACAGAGGAACGCGATGATGGACAATTTTTTTTTTTTTCAGATCCTTCAATGGCTGCCCACCGGTGGCCCATCTAAATCCAACACCAAGTTCAGCAAAATTTTCCCCCCCATGGAGGAACTTAACGCAATGGAGACCATTGCTTCCTAAGGAGGGAGGAATGATCCAGGTGGATATCAGTGGCCTCCCACCTATTCCATTTGGACCCGCAGCATCAATTCTTTCAGTTTTTCAGCTTCAGCACAACTTACTATTTATAGCAGGTTTTCGGGTCCTGCACACCCGGAGCCGTTTTGGGGCATTAATAATCTAGGTGGATATTGGTGGCCACCCATCAAGTCCATTTGAACCCCCACCATCAGTTATTTCAGTTTGTAAGTTTCGGCACAACTTACTATTTTTAGCAGTTTTTCGGGTCTTAAACTTCCGGAGCCGTTTTGAGGCCCTAAACGACGCTTTTTGGGAAAATGGAGAGCAACATGGGTCCATGGACCGATGTTTCTCATTCAAAAATTGAAGTCCTCGGATAGATCTTTCTAACGAGCTATTGAGCGCGTCAAACGGAGATCGGATGCCAAAGTTACGTCCCCGGGAAGTTGAACCACCAATTTACCCAAACGGGGCCCACAGTTTTGGCGCTTCATCTCCTACGGTTAGGGTTTTGGACGTTTCGGATTCTACATTGTTTCTCAACAATAAATAGGCTCTCAAGCCTCATTGTAAGACAGTTCAGGGGGCTGGGAGCCGATACATCTCTTCTCAGAGATAAGCGCTACCAGTGCCCTAGCTCGCCACATCTCCATCATGTCTGCATTGTAACACAGTTCAGAGGCCTGTAGCCGCCACATCTCTTCTCAGAGATAGCTACCAGCGCCCTAGCTAGTTTTATTTCCATTATGTCTGTAAGCAAATTTCAGTTCTTTGATATTAATGAAATGAAGTGTTATTTCCGTTGCATCTCTGTATTTATGTTTATATGTTTATTATGTTGCGTTCCTGCATAAATCCGGATCACCCCCACCCATGCTGGGGAGATCACAGTGTAAAATATAAACTGGTTTTTACTGCTCTTAAGTGATGAAATCCATCGTTGTTGCATATAGGAGCATACAAACTATTTTTTACTACTCTTAAGTGATGAAATCCATCGTTGTTGCATATAGGAGCATTTGTCTCTGATAATAAAAGTGTGATATTGTGCTATAATTTTCTCTACAAATGTGTTGGAGTTGTTTTCTCAATAAAATTGTTTTTATTGCTCTTAAGTGATGAAATTCATTAGTGTTGCATATAGGAGCATTTAGCTCTGGTAAGAAAAGTGTGATACTTTGTAATAATTTTCTCTACAAATTTGATGGAAAGTGTGCCTCAAATGTTGGCAATTTCATGGTTAATGTAATATAAGATAAATAAAAATTTATTTCTTCTACACAAGATCAAGAATGTTATGCTGAGTAGCCAAAAAAAAAACAAGAGCATGGCAGACAGGAGGATCATTTTTGGTTAATAAAAATGTTATATTTTGAATATTTTCAAAGATCACGAAGGAAATAATACATAGGTGACTCAATATGAATTGATCAAGATTAAATATGGAGGAACTGCATCAAAACAACCTTTGATTTTGAAGGTAGAAAATCACGATCTATTTCTTTATTCATTAGGCATTCATGTTGGCATGATCAGAACGGGTAGTTAACTTAAATTCAACATAGGCCTCATGATTTGTAAGGCTCAAGGACTTAGTATTGGATTAAGATTTCACTACTTGCTTCCATGGTAGCTAAAAAATATTACATGCTTTTTACTTTATAATCATAAACAATTTTCATATTATATGATGTAAAACTTACTCAACTTTTTATTTGATATTTAAAAAATATATTTTCACTACATAATTTTAGCTTTTATAATTTTCTTATTTTTCAATTCCAAACAAAACTTACAAAAGAAAAAACCCACTTAGTCCTTACTGTCGATTATAGATTTACAAAATTAACACTATGCAATTAACAATAGAGTAAGTTGAGACAACCCTAATGGGTTTTTTTGTACAAATTTGATCATAACCTTTCCCTCCATCCAATATATATTGTAGAGTATTTTGAAGAGAGAATATATTCTAGTTTATAACCTGAGCCACAATCAAAGAAACTGCCAGGGATTTCACAAGTTAATAGTTTATAACTTGATCCACAATCAAAGAAAATGGCTAGAGATGTCACAAGTTATCATTCACACAATGATTTTTTGACGTTCTCAGTTGAAATGGATCCTATTAGATGCATCGTGGCAAGTGACACTAAAAAATTCAAAATATATATCTCTTATGACATCCATATTGTCTGCAAACCATCCAAATTTTCCATCTTATATAACAACTTCTAACAATAACCACTCAATTTACTCTCCAATTTTTGAAACCCCCACCCATGTTGGGGAGATCACAGTGTAAAATAAAATTTTCTTATGGTTTTTTTAAATGGTTCATAAACAAAACAAACAATGAGAAAGTCAATATTGCGGCATAATAATGGATTTTTGAATCGTTGTGACAAACAAAACATCACATTAGCTCATAGAATATATCTAATTCTATAAGGATATGATATGATAACAAAGTTTTGAATCATGATACTAGGTGACAACCAAAACTAAGTTGTAGCCACAAGCAAAAATTCACAAAAACTCACAAAATATATCCAAGGTTGCAATGAACCCCATACATAGTGATGGACCTTATCAGAATTTTAGTGCACATAGAACACCGCCCTAAAAATTCTATACTCTTGATAAATTTAGAATAACGTAGATGTCTAGATTGGATGTCGAGGTGGGTGGTACAATAATTGAGGATGATTCTTAAAGGGTAAGGGAATTTAGATACTCTACCCTTCCACCAAAGCTATAAAAATTGAGACATGTAGATTATAGTCTTACTTACATGTTTTTTACTTTATAATCATAAAAAAATTTCATATTATATGATGTCAAACTTGCTCAACTTTTTATTTGAAATTTTAAACATTGTTTTTCACTACATAATTTTAGCTTTTATATTTTATTTTTATTTTTCAATTCCAAACAAAACTTACAAAAGAAAAAAACCACTCAGTCCTTACTGTAGATTATAGCTTTCCAAAATTGACACTATGTAATTAAAATTAGAGTGAGTTGAGACAACCCTAAGGGGTTTTTTGTACAAGTTTTATCATAACCTTTCCCTCCATCCAATATATATTGTATATTCTTGTGAAGAGAGAGTGTATTCTAGTTTATAACCTGATCCACAATCAAAGAAAATCGCTAGGGATTCATAAGTTATTAGTTTATGTTGAGATTGCAACAAGATGATGAGCTTAGTGGAAAGAAGTTGCCTTCACTAAGTGGGCCCGCAGGCTATTTTTGGCGCAAGTCTATTTTTAGACATGTCGATCATATTCTATGAGTTGCAGGATGCTATTTGTGGATGGTTGCTCAAGTTGGAAAAATAGATGGACTTCTATTTTTAGACATATTGGGCAGAATCTATTTTTAGATCGCCAGTCTAAAAATAGATGTGTCGAATAGTATTAGCTCTTAATAATATTTGGACTATAAACATTATCTTATTCTCTTGGAGCACTTCAGTTAAGTGCATAGATGTGGCACAGGAGCTGACAGAAGGAATTACGCTATTCTTGAGGGTTAAGTGGAGCTATTGCATGGATACTTTTTAGTTAGAACTCATGTGACAAACAGTTTGGTGGAGTTATTGAGGTAGTCATATATGTGCTTAGTTTAATCGAGTTAAACATAGGCTGGAGCTAGTTGTATCTAGTCTAACGGATTGATACACTAGTGAGAGTGGTGTGAATTAATTATTAATTAATTCACTAATTATTAACTCATTAACTAATCAAAGAATACATCGCTAACTAAGGCATGGACAAGCAAAATGGAGACCAAGCAAGTGAAGAGGTAGGGAAAAGAGCAAGCAGGACTATCAGCTTGTGACTATACTTGCTGCAGTATGATTTGCAACAACTAGCATTTGAGATGCCAATGAGGATTGCGTGAGCAAGGTCGTGGACCAATCTTCAGTTCATTCAAAGCCATTCTTCAAGAGGATTGCGCAATAGAGGCAAAGCTATCGTGTGTCGTAGAGATCGGAGCATGTGATTTGTTCGTATCGTTGATTAGTGTGTAACAATTGGAGATTGTACTGAGAGCTTTGTGAGGAGCTTTGTATAATGATTTTTACATGATCTCTATGACATATAATATACAGATAGTTGGGGGTTTTCGGCTTTAAGCATTTCCATAAATACTGTGTTCATATGTGTGATTTTTTATGGTTTTAATGTGTGCATGCGATTGTTTTTATTTCCACAATTAATGATCAATGGTAGAAGAGATTTTGTATTGTGCATGAAGTTAAAATAGTTTGTGATCAGGAGAATCTTGGTGTATAACATATTAGTTATCAAATCTCTACAGTTTATAGCTTGATCCACATAAAAGAAAATGGCTAGACATGTCACAAGTTATCATTCACACAGTGATTTATTAACATTATTAGTTGAAATGGATCCTATTAGATGCATGGTGGATAGAGACACTAAAAAATTCAAAATAGATATCTCTTATGACATCCATATTGTCTAAAAACCATCCAAAATTTCCATCTTATACAACAATTTCTAACAATAACTGCTGAATTTACTCTCTAATTTTTGAAACCACAGTAATAAATCAAATGTTCTTGTGTTTTTTTAAAGGGTTCATAAACAAAACATACAATGAGAAAGTCAATATTGTGGTATAGTAACTCATTTTTGAATCATTGTGACAAACAAAACATCACATTAGCTCACATAATATACCTAATGCTATAAGGATCTGAGATGATAATGAATTTTAGAATCATGATAACTAGGTGACAACCAAAACTAAGTTGTAGCCACAAGAAAAAAATCACAACAAATCATAGAATATATCCAAGGTTGCAATTAACCCCATACACAGTGATGGAAATCATTGGAATTTTAGTCCACATAGAACACCACCCTAAAAATTCTATACTCTTGATCAATTTAGAATAACATAAGATATCTAGATTGGATGTCGAGGTGGGAGGTACAATAATTCAGGATGCTTCTTAAAGGGTAAGGGAATTCAGATACTCTACCCTTCCATCAAAACTATAAAAAGTGAGACATGTATATTATAGTTTTACAAAATTGACACGATTTGATTAAGAATAAGTTACAAACATGAAGTATTTAAAAATTAATAAGAGAAAGGTACATGAGGGCCATGGTAATTAATGTGATTCTTTGTACTATTTTTATTTAAAATACTAATTTGTATTTGTATTGGCTTATAATAATAATAATAATTTTAAAATGAATATTGTTAAATGTGTTGAACTATTTTTATTTAAAATACTAATTTGTATTTGTATTTTTTAAATGAATATTGCTAAATGTGTAATTAAGTAAAATGTATTAAATTGATATTCTAATTTTTAAGATATTTATTTAAAAAATAAAAGTATGGCGAGTTTTGTTTTATTAAGATTTACTCTAGATGTGCTCAGAATGACTCTATCTCAAGTCCCAAAGAAGATTCTTCTTTCTCTTCATATTATAGCTTGCACATTGACACTCCTCCTCTCCTCCTCCTTGTACAAATTTAAACTATGAGGCACAAGGTAGTTGTTGCATATAGGAACATTTAGATATGATAAGAAAAATGTGATACTCCATTGTAGTTTTCCCTAAAAATGTGATGGAAAATGTGCCCTAAATCTTGAAAATTTCATTGTTAATGTAGTATAAGATACATGCAAATTTACAGTTTTGAATACAAGATTGAGAAAGCTATGCCCAATATCCAACACCATAGAGAAAGACAAGTTCACAAATTCAACAGTTGCTTCCAAATTTCTCTCAGTGCTAGACTTGTTTTCTCAATAAACTTGTTTTTAATGCTCTTGAACTGATGAAAGCCATCATTGTTGCATATAGGGGCATTTAGATATGATAAGAAAAGTGTGATACTGTGTTATAATTTTCTCTAGGAATGTGTTGGAGTTGTTTTCTCAATAAAATTGTTTTTACTTCTCTTAAGTGATGAAATCCATCGTTGTTGCATATAGGAGCATTTATCTCTGATAAGAAAAGTATTATACTATGTTGTAAGTTTATCTACAAATGTGTTGGAGTTGTTTTCTCAATAAACTTGTTTTTAGTACTCTTAAGTGATGAAATTCATCGTTATTGCATATAGGAGAATTTAGCTTTGATAAGAAAAGTGTGATACTCTATTATAATTTTCTCTACAAATGTGATGGAAAGTGTGCCATGAATGTTGGAAATTTGATGGTTAATATAATATAATATAAATATAAATTCATTTCTCTACACAAGATCAAGAAAACTATGCCGAGTAGCCAACACTATAGAACAAGACATGTTCGCCAACTCCATAAATGCTACCAAATCTCTCTCGCTGTTGGAGCGATTTTCTCAATCACCTTATTTTTACTGCTCTTGAAGTGATGAAAGCCACCTCTCCATACATTTTTTACTGTCTGCAAAAAGAAAAAGAAAAAACCAACTTCATATCAGCTATACTGAAAAAACAAGAACATGGAACAAAAAAAACCAACTTCATATCAGCTATACTGAAAAAGCAAGAACATGGAAGACACGAGGGACACCAGTGGTAAAGAACAATGTGATATTTTGAATATTTTCAAAGATCATGAAGGGAATAATACATAGGTGACTCAATAGGAATTGATAAAGATTAAATATGGTGGCATGATCAGACAAGGTATTTAACTTAACTTCAACATAGGCCTCATGATTCGTAAGGCTCAAGGAAGTAGTATTGCATTAATATTTCAATACTTGCTTTCATGGAAGAAAATTTTGATTTTCATTCCTTCACAATGGCTCCTTCTCTACAATATCTTATTTCTTCTAGGCTACTCTTTCCTATGCTATTTCCTTACGGCGTTTCTTTTACAACATGTGGTGCAATTGCTAGTTAATAATTATTGTAAATACTTATATCAATATTTCTTTGTTAAAAATAATCTAATAATATGTATAAATAAATAAAAATAAAAATAACTTTTTAAAATAATTTTTAAATTATAAATTTTATATTCAAAAATTATGTAAAATAGACCAAAATATCTATATCTATTTTATAAATATTTTGAAAATTATTACATAAAACATTGCATAGCCATTTAGCCGTTTTCAAAACAGCTATATAATTGATGAAGTAGACTAAAATTTCATAAATACAAGAAGCAAGCCAATCTTATGTTTAATAATAATCTACTATGGAAACAAGCTACATCATTGATGTGGAAATATAATAATCTACTATGAAAACAAGCTCCATCATTGATGTGGAAATATTCTATAATTAACGAAGTGGGTGAAATAGTTTATTTTACAAAGACCATGAGATATTAGTTCAATGCAACATGTTAGAAATAATAATAAGAATAATAATAAGAATAATAATATTTAAGTGTAAAGGCAAGAAAGAGATGGAATATATATATATATATATATATATATATATATAATTTATTTTATAATTTTATTAAAATAAAATAAATAATAATTAAAAATTAATGAAAATAATAATCATAATTTGAATTAGTTTAGATAGTTTATTGAAAATAATAATTATAATTTGAATTAGTTTAAGTAGTTTATTGAAAATAATATTCTTAATTTGAATTAGTTTAAGCAATTTAATCAATGATTGTTTTCATAATAAAATGTTATATTTCTTAAAATTTTAATTTAAAACTTTTTTTATGTTTTAACAAATAAAAAAAAATTAATTATTATTTTTTTTAACTCATAAATAAATAATAGTAATAATATTTTTTACATATTGAAACACAAATACAAATATATATATAACACTCGTTAAAAAAACAACCACATATGATTAATCATTAAAAAGTATACAACTCAAGGGAACTTTCTAAAAATAATATGGTGTTTCGCGAATCATGTTAAAAATTAACATGTATTTTATTAATATGCGTTTATAAAGACTAAAAACTATGTCATTATTAATTTGATAATTTAGTTATATTAAATTTTCCTATACTTTCTTATAAATAAAATTCATCTTTCTTATAAATAAAATTCATCGTTTAATTTGTTTTGAAAATTAAAAAAAAAAAACAAACAAATTGAAATGGAAAATATAAGAGTTATTTTGAATTAACATGTTTTAAGAAAAAAAATTGGAAAATATAAGAGTTTTTTTGAATTAACATGCTCTAAGGAAAAAAATTAAATGAGAGACACATTTATGGAATTTTGTTATATTTTTAGTAGGTATAGTATTATATATTTAGTTTTTTTCTATCTTTTATTAGTTTGTTTTTAACCAAAACAATTTGCTGTTTATTCATAATTTAAAAATGGAAATTTATTTTTTTGTTATTTATTATTATTATTTAAACTAATTTATTTGTGAGCTTATTGGTTAAGGCTTTATTATGGGTTGTTAGTAACATTGTTTAGTAACTTCCATTTCTATTAGTTACTATTTTTTTATTTTTTTATTTTATTTCTTTTTTATTATTATTATTTTTTTTTTTATTACTTCCATTTTCATGAATTATAGTTTTTTCTCCATATACATGCATAAGATGACAGCCCTTAAAGTCTAAAAATAATTAAAAAAAAAGGTTTCCTTGCTGGCTTCAACTGCACCACGATACTATGCTTCTGCTGAAAAAAAAGAGATGGCGCTTTGTTTCTTACAAGACCATGTAATAGGTCCTGAACCAAGAGTGAACACATATCCTATAGTAGACTTTCGATCATCAAGGTCACCAGCCCAATCAAAATCAGTGAAACCAATCAACAATGGAGATGCCCCTGCATTGTAATGAATCCCGAATTGAACTATACCTCGAATATATCGAAGTATTCTTTTAGCTACTTTCCAGTGACTTTCATGAGGTTGGTGCATAAACCGAGCGACAAGACCAACGGCAAAGGAAAGGTCAGGACGGGCATGGGTTAGATACAGAATTTTACCAATAAGTTGACGATATAAGGTAGCATCAACTTCAGGGGTAGTACAGGTGACTGAAAGTTTGACTCCAGACTGAAAGGGAGAAGGGGCTGGCTTACAGTCTTCCATGTGAAAGTGGTGTAGAAGATCACAGGCATACTTGGACTGAGAGAGGGTAATGCCTTCCTTGGATTGCAAGACTTGAAGACCAAGGAAATAATGCAAGTGTCCCAAGTCTGTCATTTCAAACTTCTTTTCGAGGCTAGACTTCACATGGTTTATATGGTTTGGATCACTACCAGTAAGGATAAGATCATCAACATAAAGAACAAGGATGGTGAAGGACTTACCCACTTTCTTGGTGTAGACAGTGTTGTCAGAATGACACCTAGAAAAGCCATTATCTAATAGAAATCTATCCATTTTGGCATACCAAGCCCGAGGAGCCTGTTTGAGACCATAGAGAGACTTCCTAAGGCGACAAACAAGGCTGGAGTCTTTTTGGATAAAGCCAGGGGGTTGTTCCATGTAGATTTCTTCATGAAAATCTCCATGTAAGAAGGCGGATTTAACATCCATCTGATGGACTTCCCATTTAAAGGAGGTAGCAAGGGAAAGAACAAGGCGGATAGAATTCATTTTGGCAACAGGGGAGAAGGTTTTAGTATAGTCAATGCCTTCAACTTGTGAAAAACCTTTAGCAACAAGACGAGCTTTATGTCTATCCACTTTTCCATCTGGTCCAAACTTTGTTTTGTAAACCCATCTGCATCTGACAAGTTTTCTTCCTTTTGGAAGAGGAACAAGATCCCAAGTATTGTTTGCCAATAAGGAACGATACTCTTCATTCATAGCTTCATCCCAATCTGGATGACTGGAGGCTTCTTCAAAGGTTTCTGGATCAAGTTTTTCTGGAACCTGAGCCAATAAGGAAGAGGCTCTTTCAAACTGAGAACGTGTACGTCGTCAATCGGCAGGGTCACCTGCAAGAGAACATGCTGCATCCCGAGTAGAGCGGACCCATCTTGGAAGCGATGGAGTATAAGGAACAATTTCAAGAGGTGGAGGAGGATTGTCATCCTCGCTGTCATCATCTGAACTAGAAGGAATGCTATTAAAAATAGAAGAGAGAGAGAGAGGTGGCACATATGCCGAATCAGGCTCACATGCCAAAGGTGGCACACTCGCCGAACTAGGCTCGCAGGCCGATATATTTTCATCAAATTTTACATCTCTTCTAATGATAATATTTTTGGATTTTGGTTGAAGAAGTCTATATCCTTTGACATCTTCAGAATATCCAACAAAAATACATTTTTCACTCTTAGGTTCTAAGGCTTTATGTTTCGCATCTGGAATATGGGCCCAAGCATCACTTCCAAAAACATGAAAGTGACTTACATATGGTTTGATTGAGCTCCAAGCTTCTTCTGGAGTTATATTCTTTAAAACCTTAGTAGGAGTGTGATTTACTATGTAATTTGCACATTTAATGGCTTCTACCCAAAAATTGAGACCAAGTCCTTTAGATTGAAGCATACAATTAGCCATTTCTTTTAAGGTGTGATTCTTCCTTTCAGCTACACCATTTTGTTGTGGAGTATATGGAACAGTATGTTGCAATTGAATGCCATGCTCAGTGCAGAAGTTGATAAATTTGTTGTTAACATATTCTCCGCCATTGTTTGATCTTAACTTAAGAATTTGATGTCCAGATTGTTTCTCAACAAAGGCCTTAAAGGCCAAGAACATGTTAAAAAATTCACTCTTGAGTTTTCAGAAATATACCCAAGTGCGTTTGGAAAAATAATCAATGAAAGTTAAGAAGTACTTGCAACCAGAGAAAGAAACAACAAGAAGTGGACCACATAAATCACTGTGCACAAGCTGCAAAGGGGCTGAAGCGTGCCAAGAGGCACGTTTGTCAAAACTATCCCGATGATGTTTTCCGAGTACACATCCGGAGCAAACACCATCTTGGCAAGATACCATAGGAAGACCCGTCACCATATTTTCCTTACATAGAGTTTGAAGAGAGCGATAGTTTAAGTGACCAAATCACTCATGCCAAAGTTTGCTCACTTCATCATTATGAGCAAAAAAATGAAGGGAAGACATGATGACCCAAAGTTGTCAAACTTATACAACCTTGTGGAATCATCAGCAATGCCAGTAGCTAAAATATGTTTAGGATCTTTGAGGTCCTTGATTACAACATCATGAGGTGAGAATTCTACTATTTTCCCTTCACTTGAATGAGTTATCTAATAAACAGATAGAAGGTTGCATGACAAGGTAGGAACACATAGTGCATCATTAAACTGACCATTATCTAGATGAATGGTTCCAGATCCTACAACACTAAGAGATCTATCATCACCAACATAAATATGTTTGGTGTTACAATCATTTAAAGAAGAAAACATGGATTTATTTTTAGCCATGTGGTAAGAAGCTCTAGAATCAATGAACGACAAATGAGAAGGAGAAGAAAAAGATACATTTAATGCATAACCAAATCTTGATGCTTGACAACCACAAGTAGAAAGTGCCATGCTTGAAGATGAAGGTGAAGAGTGCTCCAAATTGATATTGTGCTTCTTCATTACTGCTTCTAAGGCTTCCATCTTCTTAAAACATTTGGACTCTATATGGCCATCCCGATTGCAAAAGTTGCAATGTCTACCTGTCTTCTTCCCTTTGTTTTGATTTTCCTTATTATTTTGGTGATTTGATTTTTCAGTTTGCAGCTGAAATTGCTTAGGGCCCTTGTTTGGTTTAGGACAATATTTTTAGGATATTGCTTCTTGAGATTCTTTTGATATGGTTGTTGTTGGGCTACTAAGGCTTTCTTAGAAGCGTTTCCAACAGTGATAAGACCAAGGTGTAAATTTTTTTTTTGTTCTCTTATCAAATAATCACAAAAGGCATCAAAAGAGGGATTCTTGTAGGTGGTTCCTGAAGAAATGATGGCTTCTCTAGTGGAATGGAAGGTGGAAACAAAAACAGAGTATGCAGGGCCAAGCTTAGCAAGAATGCAATAGATGAGGCTACCATCGTCCTTTTTGATCTTACAACCTTCTAAAAGAATTCTGAGGGTCTTGAATTTGGATAAAAAATCTTCAATGGAGGAGAAATTATTGGGGTCCAAAGTAAGCAACTTATTTTCAAGCTGGTGGGCCCTGATTTGATTTTGAATGCCAAAAACAGTTTTTAGCTTTTCTAGGGCTTCATCAGGGGTGTCAATGTTAAGGATATGAAATCGAAGATCTTGAGCAATGGGCATTCCTATCAACCCTCGTGCTTGATCTTGTTTATTTTCCCATTTAGCAGCTTTATCATCATCAGAAGGTTTAGTTTCTTGTCCTGTGGCTATTCTATAAATCCCTTTACTTCTAAGTATATCTACCATGTGAGGTAGCCATTGGAAATAATTGGTGCTGTTAAGAATAACTGGGCATGCACTTTCCATTATTTAAAAAAAAATGAAGCTGATAAAAGCTAAAACTAATGGCTCCAATGGAAAGATCTCAACAAATTAGGTCGTTTAAAAAAAAACGGCTTCCGGATGAAGAAGTTATGCCTTTTGAAAAATTTGAGTTGTAGATGTCAAATAGTTACGGGAATGGGATAAAGTGTGGCTTTTAAAAAAAAAAATTCCGCCCCTTTGAACAAAAACTTTTTACAAAAGAAGCTTAAGAAGGAGACTTGAACCCAAGACCTCTATTCTCATAAACTAACCCCTCACCAAGTGAGATAGTAAAATTCTCATGTTATTGTAAGAAAGGAGGAAGGGGTTTTTATTTTTATTTTTTTTTATTTTTTACTCTTTGGTATGCGTGCCTTTCCCTACACAAAAAAACACAAAAACCGAGCAAAAAAAATGAAATGCAAAGCCTTACGACAGAATGTTAGATTTTCGGTTAGCCTTACTGGAAACTATCACTTTTTTCACTTTTTCTCATTTCCCAAGATAGCACAAAGACGCGGGGAAAGAGCATACATAGCAAAAAAATCCCTTTTCCTTTTTCTAATTTGCCAAAATCGCACGCAGCGCACAGCAAAGAGCATACACAAAGAAGAGGGTATAGATCCGACAAATAAATAAAATCTTAATCTCGAAAATAAACAAACAAAAAAATGAAATAAGCAGAACTATTAACAAATATAATTGCAAAATAGATGCTTTATACCTCCAGATCTAAACTGTCATAACTTGGGCAGCCAGAAACCTTTTCGCATGAAACAAAAGGCATTCCTCACTGTAACAGATGCTCCAAACACAACCAAGCAGTTCTCCAAGCCTAAAAATGTTCAGAAATAGTAGATCTACAAAACGGAATTTGCATGCAATTAAACCGGCTTCGGATTTTGATAAACAACGAACGCGGCCCTCTAAATAGCTCCGATACCATGTAAGAATTTATAGGTTAAGTTCCTTAGATCAAGAACCAAAGGTCACCGCTCAAAAATAGATCACAAATCAATACACCAGTATAATCACGTGGTTAAAACCCTCAAAGAGGGAAACAGTCCACGGCCTGAGCCAACGCGACCACTTCAGACAATTTATTAATATAAAAAGAAACGTTACATATGTTTCTCTCATAAACGGTTTCCGGACAAATGACCCTCCATGCTCTTTAAATAGAGATCATGGACCAGTCAGGTGTTAAGCCACGGATCAAGTGTCGTTAATATCGAGGTGAGAGATAACCGTCAGATCACTACAAATCATGACCGTCTGATTATAAGTTACAAATGTACATGGTAAAGAAACACACTTTACCTAACTCTACACTAGACTAAGTTATTCTTAACTATTTCCTATGTGTCGGAATATCCTAACAAAAAATTAATGTAATGTAAACATTTTAACTGGGTCAAAATAAAATAACAAAATAAAAATGGCTCACGGTATTCATGTGGAATATCGTTTATTAAAAGGAGAAATTAAACTAGCCTAGATCCATCTTAACTCCGGATCTACCAAGTGCCTCCAGGGATCAAATCTCTTGATATGCAAACCTCGTTTACAATGAAAATAGATTTGATAGTAGACACTCCACCAATCATTAGGGACATAAAAGCTTTGAGATGATGTGAATAGGTATTGTGAGGAGAATAAATAAAATGGGGGAAAACTAGCCATTATGAAAAAATTGAAATAATTATTAAAAATTAGTCAAATTTATTGAAAAAGAAACAAAATCAAAAGAGTGAGAGGAAGGAATCAATCAAGAGTTATAGGAGAAGAAAATATTAAAAATATGATAAAACTAGGTAAAATGTCAGAAAATATAAAAATATATGATAAGATGGGGTAAAATATCTTAAAATTTAGATTTTAAATATCGATCTTAAAATTGAGATTTTAAATATCATCTCATCATTTTATTTATTCTCTTATAATACTATATTCCTTCTTCCCCTTCCTTTAATTTTGTTTCCATTTAAAAGAAAAACTCATTTTTAATAATTTTTAATAATTAATTCAATTTTTTCTTTACAACTAGTTTTCTCCTCCATTTTATTTAGGTTATCCTCCCAAAACATGGGCACATCATCTTAATTCTTCTTACAATATCAATAATTTTGAAAATCTACATAAGAATATTAGAATATATAATTATTTGAATACATTACAATTTGAAATATTTTCAACATTTATATCAAACTTTCAAGAATTCTTAATGCTAGAAACCAATACAACAATATTCATAGACTCTAAGTCACTACAATGATTTTATCAAAAAATTACGCCTGAACATGTCACTAACTAAGATTTGAAATTAGATAACCATTTTTTCCAATAATCCAAAATAACTATAATTAACAATTATTGTAAACACTTATATCAATATTTCTTTGTTTAAAAAAATCTAATAACATATATAAATAAATAAAAATAAAATTACAAATAATTTTTAAATTATAAATTTTATATTTAACACTATATTTTTATCTAATTTTATCTAAAATAGACCAAAATATAATTTTATCTATTACATAAAACATTACATAGCCATTTAGCCATTTTCAAAACAACTATAAAATTGATGAAGTAGACTAAAATTCCATAAATACAAGAAGCAACCCAATCTTATATTTAATAATCTACTGTGGAAACAAGCTCCATATTGATGTGGAAATATTCTATAATTAATAAACTGGGTGAAATAGTTTATTTTACAAAGACCATGGAGATATTAGTTCAATGCAACATGCTAGGAATAATAATATTTAAGTGTAAACGCAAGAAGAGATGGATTATAAAAATATATAAAAATTATTTTATATTTTTATTAAAATAAAATAAATAATAATTAAAAGAATATTAAAAAAATAATT
The DNA here is from genome assembly GCA_034641835.2 of Pinus albicaulis. Taxonomy (NCBI): domain Eukaryota; kingdom Viridiplantae; phylum Streptophyta; class Pinopsida; order Pinales; family Pinaceae; genus Pinus; species Pinus albicaulis. The sequence continues at coordinate 1,182,120,871 of CM076578.1, read as the reverse complement.
ATAATTTGAATTAGTTTAGGCAGTTTAATCGGTAATTGTTTTGATAATGAACGGTTATATTTTTTAAAATTCTAATTTGAAATATTATTAATCATTAAAAATTATACAGCTCAAGGGAACTTTCAAATTAACATGTTAAAAATTAACATGTATTTTTTTAATATGCATTTATAAAGACTAATAACTATGTCACTATTAATTTGATAATTTAGTTATATTAAATTTTCCTATATTTTCTTATAAATAAAATTCATCGTTTAATTTGTATTGAAAATTAAAAAAAAACAAACAAATTGAAATGGAAAATATAAGAGTTTTTTTTAATTAACATGTTCTAAGAAAAAAAATTAAACGAAAGAAATACATTTATGTAATTTTATTATATTTTTAAGTAGGTATGGTATTATATATTCAGTTTTTTCGAATTTTTATTAGTTTATTTTTAATCAAAAAAAATTGTTGTTTATTCATAATTTAACATTGGAAATTTTTTTTTGTTATTTATTATTGTTATTTAAACTAATTTATTTGTGAGGTTATTGGTTGTGGTCTTATTATAGGTTGCTAGTAACATTGTTTAGTAACTTCATGAATTATAGTTTTTTTTTCCATATTTTCAATTTAAGATGACAAATTTTAAAGAGGAAAAAATAATTTAAAAAAAAAAAATCCAATAATTTTTTTTAGTTTTATTACTTTTTATTTTATTTGATTTATTTATTTTTTCCTCTATTTTCAACATTAATCATAATTTGTTTTCTTGTTTACACATAGTTTTTATAATTAATAGCTATTATGATAATTAGTTATTAGTTTTTAGAATCTTGTGAGCATTTCTTTTTTATTACAGAAAGTTTTATTGATGTATAGTTATTAATTTTTAGGATGAGCATTTTTTTCCTAACTTTTATTTAAGCATAGTTTTTATAATTTCTGCCTTCAAGGATATCAAAAATTCAAGAAATAATTAATAATTATTATGATAACTAGTTACTAGTTTTTAGAATCTTGTGAGCATTTCTTTTTTATTAAAGAAAATTTTATTGATGTATAGTTACTATTTTTTAGGATGAACATTTTTTTCCTAACTTTTATTTAGGCATATTTTTTATAATTTCTGCCTCCAAGGATATAAAAAATTCAAGAATTGGAACTTATAACAAGAAATTGAATTCAAGAAGTTTTTTTTTTTTTGTTTAATTCCCTTCCTGTGTATGTGTTTAGTGTCTCATGTTCTAGTAGGTCAAAGGATTTGAAACTCCACCTGGGGTATTATTGGGAGGCTAGTTTTCAATTTCTCATTTGTTTCAATTGTTTTGTTAAGGTTGTTTTATCTTCTTTCCTCCAACCAAACCTCAGTTACCATACAAAAAGTTAATGTGTGAATTTTGTTAAAGCCCAAGTTACTATGTCAAATTCAACCAATTTAATACTAAATCACAAATCATTGACAAACTTATAATATTTAGAAATTTTTTGTGAAGGGCTATTGATATATTTTATTTATTTTAATATTTAAAAATTTTTAATGATTTTTTTTTCACCATACTAAATGTTTTAGGAACTAAGTATTTTGATTAGAAACTAAGTGTTTTGATATCCTTTTATAGTTATTGTTGATTTAATTTATATAATTGTGCTATTTATAATCTAGTTGTTAAATTAATAGTAAAACAATTGTTATTATTAATTATTCATAAATATTAATTAACTTGTCTTTACAATTTAATTAAAAAATAATTTAATACTAAATCACAAATTATAAATCATCCCAACTCAATTTTTCTTTGAAAAAGAAAAAGTCACCATTTGAGAGAGAACAATAAATTTTTTATTTCATATTCCCATGTCTTCACTTCCAACAACACAATTACATTCAACTCTATATCAATCATATTCAATTTCCATGAACTTTGTAGGAGATAAGTTGTGAAAAACAAGCTTCTTGGAATTGACATCTCATTGAGTTGAAACTAAGTTTCTCCATATCAATTTGAACCAAAAAATGCCAAAAAAAAATAAAGTTATAAAACTTCATTACAACCAATAAGGTAGGGTGTTCACCAAAAAGCAACAATTTCACTTTCATTTCTATTTTTTTATGAAGAATTTAATTGATCAACTCACATCAGCTCATACTTCAATTAACTATATTTAAACAGAGTTGCAAGTATTTGCAAGTATTAGCTACTATGTAGCACTTGTTATTTATGGAGTTAATATCAACTTTTTTCACATAGTTCTTGCAACAATTAACAACTAATCAGGAAATTGACAAGTGTAACTTAACTCCCTACACAAAAATAATAATATATATATAGTCCAATTATAATATAAAATATCATTATATTATATATTTAATAAATTTTAAAATATAAAAATTATACAAATATGAGTAAAAATATAAAATATATAGAAAACATCATCTAATTATAGCATAAAATGTCCTTGTATTACCTATTTAATAAATTTTAAAATATAAAATTTATACAAAACATAAGTTAATAATTAAAAAATAGTCCTAAAATCATATGTATAAGTAATAAAAAAAAAAAATAGAAAGTCATTATATTATGATTAAATGTGATTTTATTATAATTAAATGTGATGTTTAAATCACATGGGTACAAAACAGTGGTCAATTGTTAACAAATATACACGAGCATGAAATGTGACATCCCCAATATAATACTATAACTGGATTCAAGGTGGTTTTGCATGAAATATGAGCACTCTATGCACACAATCAGTTATAATATTAGTATTAGTATCATGATGATTTATAAAAGTTCTTACTATATATATATTTATATATATATATATATTTCACCTTGTATTATGTGATTGTATTTTGTTAACCCTAATCATAATTAGCTACCCACTTCCTCTTTTGTATCCATATTATTTTCACATATTCATGTACCAAACTTACATTTAAATTAATCATTGAGTTAGTGCAGCACCAAATATTGTATTGATTAAGAAAGTGATACTCAGATTTAAGTAATGTGTTCCTTAGAGAGGGTTCCACACTTTTGGTACATAACATGTGGTTGAAAATGATATATGATTTTTAGTTAATATGGTGCGAAATGAATTAAAAATGTACACTTGAAAAGGAAAAAGTTTTAAAATTTATTTATTTAATAATATTTTAAAGGAAAAGACTTTAAAGATTATTTATATTAAAGACATACAACAATTTATAATTATCTATGATAAGATCATTGGGTTATTTTATTCCTAAATATTTTTTTTTTATTAAATAAATTCAAACTTAATAATAAGTGATTATGTTGTTTTTTAAATGGTAATTTAAATAATAATAATTAAAATAAATATAATAAATATTTATTGATATTAGAATGGGTTTATCAGATTTTTAAAAAGATAAAGAGATCATTTAAAAAAATAAAACTTTATTTTCATATTTAAAAATACAAGAAACATGTTTCTAACATTGTGATATTTTTTGGGTTTTATTTATTTATTTAATTATAATTAATTGGCAATTTTTGGGTTTTATTTATTTAATTAATTATAGTGGATTAGAAATTTTTTACAGTAATATAGATCATATTAACTTTGATAATTTAAAAGATTAAGAATGGTAATATTGTGACAAATATTTTGAAAATTTTAGATAATATTATAATAAATAATTCTATATAATTAGTAAAAATGTAGTTTAAATTTAATATTGTTTTCTAATTTTTTAATTAAATTTAAATTAGTAAAAAAAATTGAGATTACAACACTATAAATTTTTATTTTGAAAGTAATTATTAACCTTTTTAAAAGTGAAAAGATAAGCAATGAATTTTTATTTCAAAAGTAATATTTTTTAGTTTAAAAATGTGAATTTTGAAATACATAAATGTTAATGTAGATTTCAATTCCAAATCCAAAAATGTCAATATTCAATTGTTGCAAATGCCTCCAAAGATGTATTGGCTTGTAACTTGGAAGCAAATTTGCTTACTCTAATAAGTTATGTTTTGTAACAATTTTGTATCAATTAGGATAGGAAACTAATAATGTGATGATGGGGCTTGAATACCTAGATTAGTTCATTATGGATTGGAATTTATATTTTCATCTCTCATGAATACTCAGACTATTTTTCTTTATATATATATATATAAGTCAATTGAGGTTATCTTCTGTGGTTGGGAAAAATGGTTGTTATCTTCCCCACCCAAATTCAGATTTTTCTTGATGCCATGATGAGCTATAATGCCTTGATAAGTAGTGTTGTAATGGCTTCATTCCTATAAATATTGTTGTGTTGACTTTGAGATTTGTCTTAAGTGGGTATATCTATGGGCTTTCCTGGTACCAATAACATCTCTCTAACCTATATATCCAAAATTAATGTATACATTTTGGTATGTATATGCATAATATCACTATGACACTAATTGCTAAACATGTTTCCTTTAATCTCTAAATCTTGATATATTTTCCCAAAGGGGTTGGATCTAATCATGGGAATTGCGGATTTTTTCACTATTGGGCAAGGTTCAATTCTCATAAGGGATTCCCTTTGAGTCATATGGACATCTTAGGCAGTGTTCGAATGTGTGGTTTCACCTAGAGAAACCATCTTAAATATTGTTGTGACATGTGCACACATAAGTGGATCAAAACTCACTCCTATATCCTCTTTTTTATGTAATCCCAAAGGTGTTGGATCTAATGGTGGAAAGTGAAGATATTTTCACCATTGAGCAAGGTTCAATTCCTATAAGAGCTTGCTTGGAGCCATGGAGACACCTTGAGGTCCTACCCACATATCCTCTTTAATAAAGTACCTTAAAATAATAAGAAAACAGGTGATTTCACTAAATTTAAATTGTTTTAATAAAAAAAATTATTTATTAATCTTATACACATATTATCAAATATCTTTATATATGGTTTTATAAAAATAATCTACCCTACCTTTTTCCTTATCCTAATCATAGATATTTATGTATATTTTTATAGAAATAATCTACAAAACTTTTTCATATCACTTTTTCCACATCTTTAAGTATATTTTTATAATAATAATCTATAACTTTCATCAACACTTTTTCCAAGATCTTTAAGTATCTTTTTATAGTAATAATCTATAAAACTTGTACGTGAAATGACTTAGCTAATAACCATAAGTAGGGTGGCAAAAAAAACTTATTGCAATGTCAAATTATATCAAAAAGCTATGTTATATTATAAATTGAAGAGTACAAGTATAAAGCAGTTTCCTTAAATAGTGATCACGATTTACAATGACTAAAATTATTTTGAAGGAAAAAAATATATCCAACTGAAGTCGCAAGGGTGGATCAAAAACCCTCTGATCGTTTTCAATGTTGACGAAGAGCAGTCCAATTATTAGCATCCTCTAGTCCATTCCAAGAGTAGCATAGCTAGGGATATAGGGTTTATCCAGATCAATTAAGTGTAAACAATAAATAAATAAAACAAAAAACTCAACATATTGTTCTCATATGTTACTTGTTAGATGTCACCTTACAAACTTTGTTTGAATTTTTCAATATTACTAGACAACTAGTAAAGTGCTTGAAATTTGAAATTTGAAATTTAGTGATGAGAGACACGCTAATTTGCCACCTATATGACATGTTGGCCTAGTATAAATCACAGAGTGAACCTGCAATGACATGGAACCTGCCTTATCTTAAATTTATATTATCTTTAATATAAATTATATATTATCTTTGATATTGTGATATAAGTATTACTATAATTAATACAGATTTTCAGAAATGGAGAGTGCATTAACTCAATGTTTTAAATTTATAATATGAATTTAAATACGAAAATAGTATGAATAGAAAAGAGGTAGGTTACTTATTAAAGGTTTGGAAAAAATTTACAATCTTTTGATAAATTGAGAGTCTAATAATTTAATGTTTTAAATTTATAATATGAATTTAAATATGAAAATATTATAAATAGAAAAGAGATAGGTTATTTATATAATGAAAAAAGGATAGGGAATTTTTTTAAATCATAAAAGGTGAGTGAGAATTTTTTTTTTTTGGTTATGTGGGTCCTAACATGACATCACACCAAATCTTAGGTCTGAGAAACCACGACTGAGGAGTATCTAAGTCATCAAAATCACCAGGGGATAGCACTGGGCCTAGGCCACACCAACCCTTATTATCGCTGGATTTTTTTTTGCCTTGAAGGAGATACCTGTGACCTTTCATCATGAGTGTCTTAACAACACACCCTTCAAACCCCCGTTGGGCATGAGTGGGGATTATTATAATAAAAGAGATATTTTAAAATTATAAAAAGTGGTGAAATATATGTGAGAAGTCAATTAGATGTAGTTTGGATAACTAAAAAACTATTTCTGTTTTATATATATTTTTATTTTTTTTAACGATCAATTCATTCATTCATATATATATATATATATATATATATTATTTTTTTTCAAGACTTTACTTAGACATCTAGTCCACAGAGTAACCAAAAACATTGTATCTTATTGATCCAAGAAAATAAAAAAAAATTGGGATAGATCTCAATCCACACATGTCATCATACATACTCCTCAAAAATGGGTTATGTGTGCACATCAGAAATTAAAACGTAAAAGTTAGTAAGAGAGATTGGTCTCATGGATTTAATCTCCTCCCCATCCATAAATACATGATAATTGATAAATCTAACTAGAAAAGAAAGAGCTTCTTTAGATATATAATCAACTTCGGTGTTCAACTAGTGAAGAATGTTAATGAAATAAATTCAAATGAGTTAACAACATCATGGATATCTTAGAATAAAGTTTCCATGCCAAAAAAACCCACTTTTACCTTTTGGTTTCATACATACCTACCATTAGATTAAACAGTAGATCAACTTACAAGATTTTTTTCAGAAGGAAAAAAATGTTGTTTTCATTAACAGTTCATTTAACAAGTCATTACAATCCTATCTCGTGGAGATATGATAATCTGATCCAACCATCCTTAAATTATGACAACTTGTAAGGAAAAGAAGTCAAAACTGTTGACAGGAGGGGATCATAAACATTTCTGGGGGAATATTCCACCCAATCCAAATTACGAGCCAGTTAAGATAAAACTTCATGAATGGATCCTATGCAGATACTGGGCTCTACAAAAATACATGGGGAAGAGGACATCCTCTCCAAAAAATATAACAGGCTCGCTTGAGATAAATCCGATAACCGGCTCGCTTGAAATCTGGAGAGACTGTCAAAAGTGTAGACCAGCAAAAATAAGTAAGGCAGGCTCGCTTGAGATGATTCCCAGAACAGGCTCGCTTGAACTATATGTACTTATAAAGGAATATATCGGCATGCTATAAAGGAGACTTCCATAATCAAAAACCAACACGTAGTCCAGATCATACAATCTGGAACACTTGTTGTGATCAGAAAAAACATTCGACAAAGTTGAATAGACTGTGCAAATGAAGGACATAAGTCTGATCGTTGTAATATGAAGCGCTAGTTGTAATGATTCGATCCAATAGTGAAAATCCGGCTCGCTTGTTCTGATGATCTCCCCGAATTTAATCCGGCTCGCTTGTAGAATATATCTAGCTCGCTTGTCCTATACCATCCAGTCAGAAGAGACGCCTGAAGTGTTCGGTAATATAAATAGTCATGAAAACGTGGAGACAGCTGCAATGGGAAATCAAAATTATGATCTGCTTATTGTAGAGCAGATATATGTGGGGATGTGCCAATGCCGATCAGACGAATATACAGATGAACAGGTACTTTTGCTGTAGAACGTGGAGATAGAAAATTGGATATGTATACAATCATAAAAACAGAACAAAGGTTAGCAATCAAAATTGAGCCATGGAAACATAGGATACCGAATAAAATCTGTATGGAGTTTGATCTTTAAGGCAAGGGGATCATGGAATCCCAAAACTGAACCCTGTCCCTGTAATGAAGCACCTGTTTAAAACCATAATCAACATTTAAACCTCTTTTGGACAAACCATCAGCACGCGAATTCAGGTCCCGGTAGATATGCTCGATTGGAGGGGATCTCAGTCTTTGCCAAATCCTCCGGACCCTGCTTATCCAGCCCTGCAAGTCTAGAATATGTAGATGAAAACGGCCCATGATAACACCTACAATCAGGGCAGAGTCTCCATAAATATGTAGATCCGATAGATCCATGTTGACAGCAGCTAATAGCCCGCCCCAAAGGGCCATAATCTCAGCCTTGTTATTGGTACCTTGTCCGCCATTCCAATACATATGAATCCTTTCATGGTCTGAGAGCTTAATCCATGCGCCACATCCCGTATTACCCTCTTTGCAAGCACCATCGAAGAAGAGAGCCGGAAGAGTAATCTCGTGTGGACAAATCCGACGAGAGCCATCGATTGAACGGGTAGCCTTTGAGGGGATGGCATCAATCCATCACATGATGGCATTGTATACGAGGGGTAGATTGAAAGGGGAAGCCTCGAATATGAGCTGATTCCTGGCAAGCCAAACCTCCCAGATTAAGAAAAAGGGCAGCGATCTAAATCTGCTCTTCATGGAATCCCATTCGACCACAATAGTAATGAAATCAACAGGAATCCAGTCAGGATCTTTGAGGTGCACAGAGAAGAATCTCCAAAGTTGTATGACAATGGGGCATTGAAAAAAAAGATGATCGATCATCTCCTCGGATAGACCGCATATAGAGCATATGTTAGGACCCATTATGCCTCTTTTGACCAGGTTGTTCCATGTGAGAATTTTATTCTTCCAAGTGAGCCATCCAAATAGGATAATTTTTGTAGGCAGCCCACGTTTCCAAAACTGTGCAAAATTATGGGAGATCTGTGCTGAGTATGCCTGGTAGTTAATTCTGTGATAAATGTCTTTGACAATCGGATGATTCTCCATCATCGACCCATCCCAGATGACGCAGTCGCCACCAAAAGAATAGTAGACACCAGCCGCACTCAATGATCCACGTAGATGATCCCATTCAGCCGCCATCTCATCATTTAGTCCCAACTGTGTAGCATTCTTAAAAGTAGGGGCACCAAAGGACCATGTGGAAATAGTTTGAGATAGAAATTTGATCCCCCGGTGAGCCAGAATATGGATAAGCCGTGCAGACGGTTTTGACAGCCTATCGAAACCTTACATATTAAGATCACCGAGAGGAATGCGACTGCCGTCTCTGAATAGCCATGTAAGTTTGTCCCCAACATGTCCCAGGACCTTCTTAAAACTGCCCCATATAGCCGAGTATGTTACAGGGAAACGAAATTCATGATATAGAAGAAAATGTAAGGGATCACCGGTCAGATATTTGAATTTAACAATCTCAGACCATATTCTGGGTCCGTTTATAGTACGCCAGCAAGACTTAATGAGCAGGGCAATGTTGAAATTCCTTGTGTCCAAAATGCCCCAGCCATCATGGTCTTGATAAGATCAACGAAATCATGCAAGGCTTGATTGAACTTAAACATTTATAAAATAATTCAAATATCTCCTATCATTAACCTTTTGTATAATATTCTATATCTATAAATTCCTTTTTGTATAATATTCTATATCTATAAATTAATATTGTATATTTATTATCATATAATCATATCTATAAATTGATATTGTATATTTATTATAATACAACCACCTTGTATCCTCTTATAATTTTATATTTTGGATTTCATTTTTCGTGTTGAGTACTCTTATAATTTTATATTTTGGATGTCATCTTTCGTGCTGAGTATTTTTGAATTATTGACTCATGTTTTTGTTATATGTTAAATATAATACAAAGATTCTTGTACAAAATTTATATCATAAATTTATTATATAAATAAACATGGTTTTATGAATGCACTCGTGTTTTGTTTGGTTTGAATGTGACTTTAATATTTTAAAATTTTGATTCTTGTACAAAATTTATATCATAAATTTATTATATAAATAAACATGGTTTTATGAATGCACTCGTGTTTTGTTTGGTTTGAGTGTGACTTTAATATTTTAAAATTTTAATTATTTTAAATATGAAAGGTTAATAATTATAATCCAATGACTTTCAGACGATTCCAAAACTTTATATTTAATGTTGTATTTTACAAAATCAAATCCACCTTTGTACCACTTGCCAACATTGTGATTGAAAAAATAGATTAAAACCACAAATAATGACAACCGCTAAATGCTTACATCAAAAGGAGAGGTCATTAGGAAGACCAACGTGACCAAACCTTATGATAAACCAATATAATAGATGAGGCTGACAATTATCTAATTATGTTAAAGGTGTTTTTCTAGGGGACGGATCCCATTGACCTTTGTCAAGGAACTCTCCACCTGTTTTTTTATATATTGCAGCCAATAATAACCCTCCATGTCTAATGGGAAAAGTTGTGAATGATAACCCACAAAATCCTTTAAATCCTTTAGAAGTTATATGCAACTGCCATTAAATTTCACAAGATACCTCTCGCTTCGAACGGTGAGTCCACTTAATTTCTACTAAATTGACCTCTAACCTGATGTGATAGTAAGATACTATTATATCAAATTGTGTTAACTTTTCTAAATGGAGCAATGAGATTTGAATTTTGGTTAATGATTTTAAAAATAAAGGCTAAATTTCTATGATATTAGTATTATGTCTGATCTATATAATGATTTTCTTTTAAATAGTTTCTTACTTTTAGGGTGGAAAGTCCTAGGATTAAGGAATTTATAGTGAATGCTTTAATGGTTTTTTTGGATTTTTTATAATTGTTAACAATTAAAATTATGTACAATATTTTCTGAAACAAAGTGGAATTCATGCCACTTATTACTTATTTACTAAAAGATTTTGGAGTTCATGTGAAATGAAAAATCTTTCCTTATCGCTCACAGAAACTTTTGGAGTTTTGGTGGAATATTATTGATGTTATTTTTTTTGAGTTTAGTCATTCACACAGTGATTTGCTGACTTTCATTAAGGTTATATAGTGTTATTTAGTCTTAAAGTAGATCCCAATTTACTTCAAGATAATATGGGAGAATACGATAAAATTGCCATAATAAAAAAATTGTAAATTAGGAATAGATCTCACAACAAGTCATCCCATTCTCAGTTGAGTTAGAACTTTTTGGCTAAAGGAAAAATAAATATTATGTGGATTAGTGATCGACTATATTGTAAATTTATTGGCCCTTATTATTGCAGCAACAACTTTGCAACTCTCAAGGGTTTCAGCTTTAATTGTCAACTCTCGGTTCGTACAAAATTAAGAAGGGTCGACACTATAAGTGCAATAAACACTATATATTTTTTTGTTAACTTTTATGTAAGTGGTAGTGTTGAGATGAAATGTGGTTATACGCACAGTGTAACTATTCTATGCTACAAGAAAAAACTTGAAATTGTAGGGAATGAAAGACAACAAGAATTTAGCATGTGTTAATTGTAATGAAGGAAGACAAAGCATCTTAATTGTAATTAAATGAAAACATATATTAGGACAGTAAAGAAGGCAAACACATTATAGAAGTAAAAGCTTGCAACTAGTAAACCCTAATTTTGTAGCAAAGAAGCAATTTCTACGATGATCTAGGTCAAGGCATCTACTTGATCTCTCCACTTATAAATTCCATCTTCAAGGGTCTAGGGACACTGTAACACGTTAAAGAAGGTGAATCGTGAGTTGGAAGAAACTATGGAAAACTTGCGGAATCAAATTGCCAACTACTACAGGAATCTTTGTTTTGCTACAGAAGACAGTTCAACGAGTAGGAAAATGTGTTAAAGGTGAGGTTAGAAAGAAAAAGAATCTAAGGAAGGGATAAAAAATAATAATTCACACATGCCCAAGTCATCACGTCAACGGTGGTAGGGTTTATTTATCAAGATACATGGTTGTAGGGTTTCCAGTAGCTACAAAATAGGGGATTGTGCAAAGACAATGAAACAGTAAATGGACAACAAATAAACAAAAGCAATCAAAGTGAATTTAAATGCATAAACAATAATGTTGCTTGAATGATATAACCATTACCAATTCTATCATATAATGCTCATATGCTTTGTAAAGAAATGTTATAAATCATATAATTACCCATGCATAAAAATAATAATCAGAAATAAATTGCAGAAATGAGCAAATGCATAAAGAATAATGGTATAGTAGGGGTATTGAGCACCTGGGGTATGCCCTAACCCAAGGAAGCTCAGAACCCTGAAGGAGAAGTAGACTAAAAACTGAAACCAAAGATGACTTTCATCAATTGAAGAATTGCTTGAACATGGTAAAAAGTTGTAGAATTGGAAAACTAGACTTCCTAATGCTATACACTACTATTATCTTACTTCTACTAACTTATTGATGAGCTACTAAAGCCCTCTATTTATACAAAATGAATGAGGGGCAACCTCCTTGAAAGGAGGATTTATTTCCCTCCAAAACTCCTAGAAAAGCAGATCATGTTCCCTGAGTAACCTCGCAACAATAGAAAGGAGTATTTATTGTCCTCAGACAACCGAGTTTGAACCTTCTTTAGCAAAGGTTAGGCCCCACGAATATCTTTGGTTGATTTACTCGTAATATATGCAAAATGTTCTTAATATCTTTCATAATAATCATGTTAGGCGCATAAAACATGAAAAATCTCTTTAACCCTCCTAAGAACTCATTTAAGTTAAGATAATGCTATTAAGTTCCAAAAGGAAGGTCTAATATAGTCCTTATGTGCCTAGGAGAGGTCCATCATACCCCCCTATAGAAATTGTTGCTCAGCTTTTGAGCAACCTAGTTGGGAGGTCCATCATACCCCCCTACGGAAACTTTTTCTCATCTTTTGAGAAACCTACCCCTCCTCCTTCCTTTATTTTTCCTCATTCGTTTCTTTGATAACATTTTTGACATTCCATGAGCTGGAGGTTGTTGTGTTTTTTGAATGGAAGCCTATGTTCTATTCAATGGATTGTCACTTCCTTGACTCCTCTTCCTAACTTTGATGCTCCTGAATTCCTAAAAATAGGGGTGGATTTAATCTAAGTCTGATTGATTTGACCCCAAGCCTCTGAATGATTCAGTTATATAAAGGATTATTGGAAAGTGCAGCTAGTAATATGTCAGGGGAATGATATTCTATAATTATCATGATATCAGGTAGTTCTTTCCATCTCCTTTGGAAATACTATGAGCTTTATTCTCCCAACAACCTGAAAGTGTCTTTAAAGTGGAGAATGGCCTCCACTTGCCTCTATTTGTAAACATCCACCACTTTAGGATCCTTTGTTAGAAGTGCATGAGTGGAAGTGAGGATGGATGGGTTTGGGTGTTCATGTCTAATCCATAATGGTTCATTAGCTCTCCACACATGGTCCTTTTTACTTCTTTAAATTTTGCATCTGCATTCCTTAGCCAAGATGCTAGGGCCAATAATAGTGCATCTCCCAAATATGGGTTTGGATCCCATATGGTTAGATCTGGAAGCACAAGGTTGTGAAGGTAAAATTCATCGACCTTGGATTTTTCTTCTATGCTACGCCATATGAAAAAGTCGATGAAGTCCCTGACTTCTTGCAGAGGGAAAGACCCTTTTGTGCAAGCATGTTTATCTAAATTTTGCACCATTTCTCTTTCAAGAATGAGTAGTTCTTTAAGGGTTTCCTGCAATTGACTTCCTCTAAACATAGGTGTGTCATGGTGCCAAAAGATGTTTCCAAGGTTGCAACTTGAGTGTCCCCCTCCTATAGCAATATTTGTGTCTGTTGCAATTGGATTTTTAGCGGCTTATTTTCTTTCTACAGGTGGTCCCTTCTATTTTCTTCATCAAACCTTAGGAGTGTCATTTCTTCTCTCATTCTCTTCATCTCATTTTCCATTTTGGTGATATCAGTGACACCTTTATACTAGGAAATCCGCCTCCACTATTTAGTCTCAGCTTTCTCCTTCTCTACTATGAGAAATAAATTGTTCTAAGTGCATAGGAAGTGTTTTTCCTACCTCAATCCAAGAATAAAAGGAGTTGGTTTTGCCTTGGATATGGTTGCTTTGTTGTCCTTTCAATATCCTATAATTCTAAAGGTTGTCCCTGTAGTAGGGAAATATGTTCCTGTAGCTAATAATATTTCCCCTATGACCATATTTATTGCCTAATTTCCTAAAGAGGTGTTTTTATTTATGTTTTATGTAGGTCCTTTGGTACCTTTAATTTCTTCTCTTTTACATTCTGAAGCTCTTCTTTTTCTGGGCTACAAGTTTCTTCAATAGTGATAGGAATGGGAAAAGGAGGTCTCGGCTTGCCACTATACCATACTTTGGTGATTTTTATCCTGACGTAAGAAGTATATTGGGAAGGTTTTCTTATCTTTGTGTTTGTAGGAGTGTTAAGCAATACCAATGTAGGTGCAAGTTCCTTTTCTTCTTCCAGGATTTCTTCTCCTTCTCTTTGTAATACAGGGCTTTCCATTTTCTTTTCTTTATTGTTTTTAGTTGGCCTCTATTGTGTTTTTAAACCTCTAATTGAGGTTTTGATGATTCTTCCTAAAGTTCTGCCAAATCTACTTAAGGTTCTACCAAATTTGTCTAGGGTTCTACCAATTCAGCTTGGGGTTCTGCCAACTTTGCCTACAGTTATTCCAATTCATCCCAAGCCTCTAAGAAGGCCATCCTATCTATATCAAAAAATTCTACCCAGGGAATAGGGCATTGAATATGTTCTATTTCTTCGATGACTATTAATTTAATTAGGTTATAATGGGCCAGGTAATTATGTTTACACTCCTTCACCTTGGTGCTCATCTCTTTTACGGATTAGAGGAGGAAATATGGAATACTTAGCCTCTCATGAATATATAGGTAAACTTGGAATATTAATTTATAAAGGAGTCTAAATTGGTAAGCATATACTATGCTTATCCTTCCCACACAAGAAACATATTTGAGGATATGATAGGTTATTTCATCCTAGGGGTACGGTAGGATTTCCCTTCTGAAACCATTTTGGTCTTCATCTGCTTTCTCATTAGGGAGGGAGAATCCTCTCTTGGCACTAATGGCTTTTGGTCTCTCCTCTTTACTCCTTTGCATCCCTTTTGGAAGGTTAGTGACCCTAATTATTGAGTCTACATTAATATATATTACCAACCCTTTGACTGTAGTGATTACTTCCTAATGCTCAAGATGTTGTAAGTTCAAGGAAAAATCTAAGGCAACTTCATCATCATATCTTGTAAGTTTTTCAAAGAACCCTAGATAGTGATAGTTTTCTAGGATGGCCATGACGTCGGGATTGTTATTAATATGAGTGGTATATGTTGGTTATCTCCTTTTGAATCCTCCCCCCATTGTATGACACAACTTGCACAAGTTTGGACAACAGTTTTTGCAATGAACTATTATTTTTGTGTTGCTACAGGAATTAGGTTTCCCTATGGAAACAAGGAATTTTGTAGCTAAGGAAAATGAACATATTCCAACCAATTATTTTGAAAACAACTTATTACTCCACACTTAAATTCATTCTTAATATTTGAAGACAAAATATTGACTAATTTTTCCTTTATTAATTCAAACCCTTGACACGAAATACCTAATCATTGATAAATTCAAGTAATTAAGCAATAATATCCATGCCAAAATCTGAGTAAGGTAATGGAAAGATGTTATACTTACGATTTCTTGAGTAAATCTCCTTTTATTAAAAATTTTTGGGGTCTCTGTGAGCATTTTCAGTGGCATGTTGTGTTTTGTAGCAAAACCATGTGTATCTTATAGCTTGTTACATATTGGTTCATGTATCTTAGATATTTTGGACTCAATATCATGTAACCTTCTCCTATAGTGGTTGCAAACTTCATCAAGGATTGCAGAACGTGGAATCAGAGTAGGTGGTGAGTTGAAGTTCAAACTGAGGTTAAGTGGAGATAATGCCAGGTGGTGGATGAGATAAAACTCAACGCGTAGTAGTTGAGCTATCCCCCACCTACATTTTTTGGTCTTAGTGTCCTTGTACTCCCACTTTACTTTGTCATCAGTAGGCAACAATGGCTTAATTTTTAAATGATATCATGTTTTTTTCTTATTCACCTTCTCACGCATGGGAACAACTTTTGAACCGAGTGGAATTTTTTACCAAAATTGTTTGACACCTCTACTGGTTTATCTAGATATAATGTTTTCTTTCACTTTTTTCACTCATAATGTTTCTTAACGCTTCAAATGAATTCAAAGGGTAAGTATAAGAGATCATCATATATGATGGTTTACCTTTTCATGGTGCTAGAGGTTGCTATAATGTATTTTTAAGTTTTCTCATGATGTCATTGTTGAATAGATAATCTTGTAGTAGTTTTCATGAAATCATGTACCAGCTCAGGCCCATTTTTATAGCTAGCAGGGGTTTCTGCACTAATAATGTTTATCTAGAGATATAGGACTTTGTTGAATGTTGTGATATTTCTTAAGAATGCTAGAGACCCGAGCCTATAATATTTTTACAAGTTGTTAAAGGAATTTTTAGTCTCATGTAACAGTCACAAAGATCCCTCGTGCTCATCAAAATACTCTTCTAAAGCATGAAGGGGTATTGATAATTCAAGGAGGATCTGATGATGGTTATGGAGAGTATTTTTATTGTGGTTGTGACGGAAAAAAAAAGGAATTTGAGTTGTTGTGGGATTATAAATGGTGAACAATGGAGGGAATTTTGGGATGTTAGGATTCCTCTGGTGATTTTTCCTAGTTTAGAAGCAAACAAATTCCTTGATATATTTTTTTTTTATCAAATATGGGTTATCCTGTAGTGATCCATGTGGATATTGGTGGTCACCTGCCTATTCCACCTAGTCAGTTTCATCATTTTTCTTATTTACTATTTTTATCAGCTTTTCGTGTCCTAAACTTCCAAATAAATTTTGAGGCCCTAAACAGTGTATTCCTCGAAGAGATATTTCCAACGAGGTATCATACACGCTAAACAAAGATACTATGACCAAGTTACAACCCCGAAAAGTTGGTTTCCCAACTAACCCCAACGGGGCCCATAAACTCTTGGTGTTACATCACCTCAGGTTAGGGTTTTGGTTGTTTATGTTTTTCTCTTATCGTTCAATAAAAAAATGCCCATGAGCCTCATTGTAACACAATTCAAAGGCATGTAGCCGCCACATCTCTTCTCAGAGATAAGCCACCATCGCCCTCGCTAGTTTATGTCCATTCTGTCTGTAAGCATATTTCATTCATTTGATATTAATGAAATGAAGTTTTATTTCTGCTACATCTATGTTTTTATGTTTATTTCTGTATGTTATTTCGTTCTTGCATAAATCCAGATTCAGTTTACGACTCCATGAGGGTTTGAAACATATTTCAGTTTCAATGTTTTGCAGTAATCTTCAGTAAAATTAATGCAAGTGCCACGGTATCCAAATATAATATTAGAGAGTGAAAAATATCTCATTTGAATTTTTTTTTATTATTATCTCAAATGGGTTTTTTATGAAATTTGATTTCGTTTCCCGGTTTGAGAGATATGAGCAATTGAAGTTACACATGTCCGGAACACTACGTCATTGCGCTTCTTATGAGTTTGTGGAATCATTTTATCACCCCAAAATTAATCCAATTTAATGTGTCTTATATCATTGGAAATATATATTCAATACCTCAAATGGGTCTTTGACGTAATTTGATTTAATCACCTATAATAGAAGTTATCAGCAAAGTTGCAGAAACAAGTCCATTTCAACCAAGATCTGGATCAGTGGTATCAGAGCGGTCTTCTCTTTCATGATATTTATTTTCATGTCCCCAATGAGGTCGGGGTATAAGGAGTTAGGGCTGAATCTAGTTAAACCTTTGCAATATCAGCCTCGTAAACTTTGATGGCCTTCGATGGCAGAAGAAAAGAAAAACGAGAGAGCAGGAGATCCTATCAAAATATTTCTTGAGGAGGCCCTTGAGAAACAAAGAAACGCAATGATGCATAGTGTTTCCCAGATCCTTCAACAACTACCCACCGACGGTGCATCTGCATCCAGCAGCCACTCTAGAGGCGCCACTCCTTTCAAGGTACAAGACAACTTCGACACTCATGTATTTGAAGGCCAGATAGATGCAGATGTCATAGATAAATGGTTGAATTTTCCGAAAGGGTATTTTTTGAGCCATGATTTCTATGACCGATAAAATATTACTTTTTCACTCCTCAAAGCTTCCCCCCATGTCAATGACTGGTGGGAAACCTATAGTGATAAAAATGACGAGAGGGAACCCTCTCTGTTCTCAGCCGCACCCACATGGAATTTGTTCCGAGACGACATCAAGGAACAATATTACCCTGTGGGGAGATATGAGGAAAAGTAAATCCAATGGACCATGCTGCGACACCAAAGGGATCAAGATGTGCACGAGCTGACAAATTTGTTCCATACTCTTAGAGTGAATTCTAATCGCAAGCATACAAAAAATCTCACTTTAGTTGTATATAAAAAACAACCCTAACATCAAATGTGGCTGTCGATTTCCATAGATCTGCAGTAGGTGATCAGAATAAATTCTACAAAAATCTAGATCTATGCAGTTAAAGACATTAAACAGCGAAAATAAACAAGAGTTGCTCCATACATCTAATAGACAAGACAAGAATTTATAAATATTTTTTTGTATTATGACACCTAGTAAGGGAACACAGAAATATGTTACCAGTCCCCCTCAATAGGATGGGTTCTTGTATGTCCTCAGTGCCTCAGATCCAATATCTCTCTCTCTTGATGGTGCAAAAATCCCAGACAAAATAGGACTCAAAGGGAGCTCACAATAAAAGGTAGAAAAAATATGACAATGATGGAGGATCAAACTCAGACCAAAGGTATAGATCAAAAGGTGATAAAAAATGTCGTGAATGAATGGAAGCAACCCTCTATTTATAACAAATCATTGAGTTAGTCTAGATATTGGTGGATAGTTAAAATATTACTAACCAAATCTAGATCCAACTTACTTGGAACAGTTTATTATTTTTTGTGGAGGAAAAAGGAATTTAGAATTGGTTAAATCCCTTTATTTAGAAATAATAAATAAATAAATTATTTATTTATTAATTATTTCCGGGAACCAATGATTTAAGATAAATAATTTATCTAATTAATTCTCATGTTTTGGGTTAAATATGACCAGGAATATTAATTAAATAGTGGTTTAGTTAATTATCTTTAAGAAGAAAATCAAACAAATAACGATTTATTTAATTATTCCTCACGGGGTTTCCTATTTAGACCAAAAATAATTTAATAAACTATGGGTTATTAAATTATTTTTCATAGTGAAAGAAATTTTACTATGGTAAAATTGGTCTTACATGGTGTACTTTAGTCCATCTAATAGTAGCAGGTTAGATGACCAAAAATTGGTGCAACAGATTTCCCCCCAACGTACGAGCGTTAAGAGCTAATCGTATGACCGAAGTATGTTGTAAGAACACAATCACTAGACACCAAAGGGGATTCAGAGAGAGAGAAATACAAGACGGACTGAAGCGAGAGAGGACAAGACCCTAAGGAGGTGAGACTTATAGGTGCAACAAGTCTCTTTTATGAGTGAGTAAATGTTCTCAATGAGGCGGGGAAGGAATACCTATGCCCGCCAAGATGACAAAGTACAAAGAATAATGGTGTGCCCAACAAACATGGGACTGAGCTATATAGTACATGCTGGCATAAACATGGGCCAGATAAAAATCATAGTGGATCCCACATACATATTGTGTCTGGGACAATAGCCAGGACTTATACAATAATATCTAAGTACATGAGATATAATAACAACCAAAGAGGCCCTGTAAAACAGGAAAGGGCTCTGAAAATTTGAATGATACATTTAAACTAAAAAGGTGTTGTAAGAGGCTAAGGCCGGAACTATCAAATATACAGAGTTTCATCCAAGGCTGTAGTAAAGAGGCCATCCGGATAAGTGGGGGGCTACCTGAAGGGCCACCCCCTCATGAGGTTTGAAACATCTCACACACACCTGGGAATCACTGGTACAATCTGCTGCATCACTGAACCATCAAGTATATGGATCTTGATCATGCCATAAGGAGTTGGAACTGAGAAAAAATCAAGTCAAAGGGCAATAAAGGGTCCCTTTTCCTAATCCGAGGCACCGAACAAGATTGGAATTTGTAACCAAGGTACACCGCCCTCTAGAAATGTCTTCTGGAATGAATAAGTTGATGTCGACAGAAGGAGGTCCGCTATAGGTGAGGAAATGAGGAATCCTCAACTAAGGTATGAGGGATAATATTAGAGCAACTGATAGACTAACACCAAGGATGATGGTGGAATGGGGGATATTGAGTAGTGGGCTGATGAATTTCCTTGTTAGAGCATAAAGGGCATGGATGACTTGCCAGCTACTGACTCGACTCTGGAGGGGATAGGGGACAGTATGAATGGAGGCCAAAATGTGTGACACGAGAGAGGTACAAAGCAATTAAGGATGGAATACTATGATAGGAGACAAAAGGAACTCAGGATAGACTCCATGGATGCGATGATGACTCAACTCGAATGCTCTAAACAAGGGCGACTCGATGTTGCTTCCACGGAGAATAGACCCAGTGGGGACCATAAAAACATGAGTAAAAGATGGTTACTCATGAAGAAAATTGACACGAGCATCGACAAGTATGAAGAAAAATTGGTGCCCCAAGTACAAGTGTCGCAAGTGAAGAAATTCGATTTTGAGAAGCGGTGAAGTGACCCTTCTTGGAAAAAAGGTTTCCGGGTGAAGTATCAAATCACCAAAAATGAAAGGATACCCATCTGATTTCTCGGTGAGATATTTCCAACAGTGCTGACGGTTTGTCAAACCGAGCTATGGTTTGGTTGCAATTGGCGAAAGAAAAATTAGCATTTTTATTTTAATAAGGCAATTTCCCTCCCATTTGATTCATTTGCAAGTGTAGCTATGGTGAATGTGGAGAGGAGGAAAAGGCCATAAATCTTGCGATGATCGTAGCAGACAAACCGACCATTGGAATTGAGATCCGTGACTTTAAGGTAGGTAACCTTACTTTTCTAAAGGTTGCCTTAATGCTTCTTGGAAGGATGGTCCTGGTGAAGAATCAAGGTCAGAAAAGAATACGAGAATGAACTACTAGAGAAGGTATAGAACCATCCCCGCCCACCAAGTCAAGCAGAGGGACCAAGTGGTAAGTATAGTATCACACAAAGTAGAATATTTAAAGATAGGGTATCAAACATCTATGATATATGGCTCGCTCGAGAGGCTGGTAGGTGTAACTATCCAAGGAATGGGAGGATAATCTATCATACATATATCAGGTGTGTCTAGGCCGAGACTTTCGTTAATTAAGTGAGAAGGTGACCAAGGGTGACATCATGCCCCCAAGCATGGGATACTGCCCCCAAGCATATGTGATGGATGGGACTGATCTAGTAATGCAAAGGTGGGAATGATGCCCCTAGCAAGAGGAGTTTATGGAGCACCATACATGGTGTCACTATACTAAAGAGTGCCTGCGGATATAATGAACTGGTGCTCACTGAGAAAATATATAGGTTGGTCAACAACCATGTCTAAGGGACTGGGTTGTTGATGTGAGATGAAGGAATGATGAAGTGGATCATCCCTAGAGTGATCTGAAGTGATATGGAACTCTAGAGGTTCTTCTAAATGGGGAAGAATAATGGTACTAGATTCGACACTACCAGATGCACTAGGATGGTTGTGGAGAATTTCTTCTCCTGGACTCTCAAATATGGGTGCCCCCTTACTAAAACATTGGGTTTCAATGTAAGGACCACAAGGTGTATGTGGTTTGAATGCATGAGTTCGATGTAAGGGGGGGTAGATAAATTCAAGGGTGGTGGTTTCTTCCATAATGTCATCATCATAGTAGAATATGGCGTGACTGGTGGAAGGATGACCACATGATGCAGCGAAGCTACCTGACTCGTCATTATGAGAAGTGAGGTTCACATGCGCATCGTCACGAAGGGTGACAGAAGAACAAGTAAATGAAGAATCTACTGATGTTGAGCCCAAGGTGATCACTAAAGGGAGGTTAGGTGAAATAGAAGGGGATGCCCCAGATGGGCCTTCCACCATGGATCTCATAGATGATGATAGGTAAAGGATAGTGGCCGAAGACTCTATCATCACGACATCGGGAGGGGGTATGTCCTCTGGTTCTACCGAAGAAAAACTCACAAGTAAGGGATAAATGGACTCATTGCGCTCAACCTCGAATTAGCGAATTCCTTCCAAGGAGGTGCGGAAATCATCAAGGTAGGGACAGAGGTGAGTATAGTGGCCATGGAAATCACACAAAGCACAAGGTTGATTTTTTTGCAAAGTCTTGAGTTTCTTGGCTGAAGCCGGTAAAGTAACATGGAATTCTGGGATATCAGACTCAGGAAACACTTCGTTGACCATGGGTTTGAGATGAGGCAATTCGGGACAATTGTGGGTAGCATGACCGACAACATCACACAAAGCACACAAAGATGTATGCTTTGGAGGCTTAGGAGGAGCAGGTTTTTTCTAGGCAGCCTTGTCCTTAGGTATATTTTTGAGGGCTTTTCCCCCCTCACCCAAGGATTTCGCAATAGGAGTATATTCTTGTTGAGGTGGATGAGGCACATAAGCAAAAGGAGGGGTCATGGCGATTGGTTGGACCAGTGTTAAAGCAGTGTAAGGTTTGATCTGACCAGGCGAGGTATTGGCTGGGGGATCAATGTACTAGATTGAGATCCCTAGGATCATGTTGGGAAGGGTCAAGGTAGCCATAACAGGTACTGAAAATACTTTGGAAGGGACAGCAAGAAACGGTATCTGACCGGAGGGGTAATGGCCAGTCAAAATAGCGCCTAGATGGTTAAGTCTAGTGGGAACCATTCCATGAGTAAAAAGAGGATCAGGGACAGTAGCTACAGATGAAGGGCCTTGAGGAGGAGGTCCCAAAGGCTGAGTCAAAGTATTAGGATTATGTTGCAAAGGGCTAGGCTACAGACTAGTCAAACTGGACTGTTTGAGTTCGGACCGAGACGATTGCATCATGAAAACATTCGATGAGCTAGGGTCAGGGATAAGAGGGGGGAGACCGGGAATGAACCAAGCAAAGAGGAATCTTTATAGACTCTGGGTGAGACACTGATCGGAAGTTCAACTATTTTTTTGTTGGCCACCGAATAAATAATGGACTCTGGAGAGGCTGAGACTTCAGTTCGTAATATGTCATTTGATCTATAGTGATGATATTTTCGTTGTGAGGAAAGAAAATCTTACGGTGAACTGCAGATGGGACAACAGACATAGCATAAGTATAGCTATGACTCAATACAATGTTGTGATCTAAGGGGCATCACTGACTTCAACGTCAACACAAACAATTTTAACCACAAGAATAATATGACAGTTGCGGAACATGCCAAGGGGTTGGGAAGAGTGGTCAGCCCATGCACAGAGAGTGATAATGGCAAGGGCTAACTCAGTAAAACCGAGCTTTTTTCCAAATAGAAGTGGAAATCATGCAGGTGGATGCCCCCTCGTCAATGATACATCGAGAGATGCTAGCATTCCGGATCTTGACAGGTATTTGGAAGGTGATAGATGCAGGTAGGGGTGGATATCCTGACTTGCCAAAATCAAAGACAATCAAAAGATCATGTGAAGGATCCACAACACCCATGGAAGTTTGTAGAGCTTTACATTGTGAAGGGCATGACTGGAGGACTTCCAACATTGACATGGCGGTAGGGGATTGCGCCAAGTCATCTACTATATTGTAGGTGTGGGCAGATTTACCAGAAGTAGCGTTTCAGCGTAACATTCCTCCGGGTACCTTGGTATGTACCTCTACCTTAGGCTGAGGGATTTTTAGAGGACCATTGTGTGTCAAAATTGGCTTTGTGGGACCTGAGGACTGGGGCTCAGTTGTGGACGTAGCGAGAGGCTTGGTGTACTGGCACAACTGAGTCTGAAGGTTGAGATCGGTGGTATTGGCTTGGTCAGATTGCATCATAAGGATATGGTAATTAGAGGCACCAGAAGGAGGAGATTGTGTGGTCGCCTAACTTTCAAGGGGTTTGGGAGCCACATATCCTTGCTGGGGGAAAGGATTTGTAAACACGGCCTATTGAGTAGGTGCAGCATTAGGAGGAACCGAAGCAGAGGCTTGTTGTCCTTGAGATGTTGCTTGAGCTTCCCACAATTGACGCATCTGAGGTAAAAGGGGACAATCATGGGTATAGTGACCATGGACACCACAATAATAACAAGGCTTATTCGTATGAAGAGGCCTGTTCTGCTTGGGTTGATCGCCCTATTGCTGAGTTGCAGTGTTAGATGTATTCCCTGGGGTATTATTTCCTTGATTACCTTGAGCGGGTTGGTTCTGGTTTCCTTTCCTCTTCTTTTTGGAAGTGGGAGGATTAGTCGCACTCTCTTGCGCATACACTTGACCCTGAGGGGGGGGTGGTTGCTACTGCGGAGCTTGAAAAGGCATGGGAGGCTGAGGCACTTGTGTTGGAGGAGTTGGAGCACCTAGATGTGGATACAAATAGTAAGTAGGTTGAGCAACATTGGGGTAAACAGGTTGGGAAATAGCAGGCCTTGGCATCAGAGGATGCGGTTGGGCAAAGGCGTGAGGCATGCCATGTCCTGGCCAGGGAAAATTTTAAGAACCTCCCTAAATTTATATATATAATAAATGGGTGAATCCCCATGATACATAGGAAAAATGGAAGGCGATTTTATTACTAATATAATATGTGTGTATAATTTTTTGGCGAATCTCTCACGAGATTATATTATCTTGTAAAATCATGGCAAATCACTACTACAAAATGGTGAATCATTGTCTAGTGGAGTTCGGGGTGTTGGTTCCAATGAAGATATGGTAGTTGAACCAAGAGTAGAAGGAAGAGAACCACCAAGACCAAGCATGGCACATGGTGACTCGTGAGGGAAGTAGTTCTTGTGCAGTTTGGAAAACGCGTTCTTCTAGTTTTGCTAAGCGTAGTGTTGTTGCTCATGCTACTACTAGAACTAATATTGAGGTTGGAGAGGAGTTTCAACAAATTGGGATCTTTGCAGATCATTTTGTTTCAACAATCCTCCAACACAAAGGCCCATGCCTCTACCAATTTCTTCAATGAGCTGAACAAATCGAACAAAAATTAAAACACCAATAACTAATGAGCAGAGTCAATACAACAATCCCAACACACCTCCAAACCGACAGTTGTGCCTCACTGTCTACTACGCACATCCAAACCAACTCAACTCATGGAAGAATTTTCTCCTGGGAATGGATCGGGGAATTCGAGGGAGCGGTATCATAAATTCACGAAGCTCAACTCATCCCTCCACAATCCAATGCAACAATGGATATCGGCTCTCCTCCACGCATATAATCACCAACAGGCACAAGCAGTTACACAACTATTACACAATCCAGGCCTCTCACAACGATGGCCTCTCACAAGTTTGACCGGCGACGGTGCTTGACTAAAAAATTTTAAAATAAAAGCTTGACCAGGAAAAGTAGTATTCAATTTTTTATCTTGTAATTAAAGAATTCAGCATCCCAATATATAAAATAGCATCAAACAAAAATTATGCACTCCACTCATAAAACAATTCAAGATAAGAGAAAGTGTAACTTCTCATTCCATTCATAACATAACTCATGATAAGAGAAAGTGCAACTTCCCATAATGGTAAAAAAAAAGGAGGAACTTTAATAATGATAAAACAATTCCAAAGTGTGGGGTATCCCACTTTTTATTCACACACCAAACAACCCATCAACAACTTACTTGCACTTGTCCTTGCCAGAAATTAGGAAATTGATTTTACATCAGAAATTAACGAAAAAAATTGCATATGGTAGAGAGCCTTAGTCACCGGCTAAAATTTTAATGTTGGTCGTTATGGAAATCGACTTATTTCCAACTATCCAAACCTTGAAGTGAAAATTACATTACAGTATGTACAAAAATGGATATAGTTTGAACATGTAAACTCCCCAAGTTTTCTTGTGCCCCTCATTCATCGCTGTTGTTAAGCTGTAACATGGGAAACCCCCCTTCCCTTACAGTTCGCTGCTTAGGGTTGCACAGTTTCCATATCCAACCATCAATCCAATCAGCTTCTTATTATTCAGACGTTGTTGGTAGACCGTTGGTTTTTCAAATTTGTTACCAAATTATGAAAAAAATCAAATAAATAATGAATTCATGATTATCTTTGGAGAGTATCTATGTATGACTAATTTCATTGTGACATAATAGCTAAAGAAAAAATATCATTAGGCAAGAAACCCAATTTAAATCTTGAAGATACATAATCTTCAGTTATTTCAATAACTGAACAATAATTAATTGCTCTGTACCTGTTAGGGAACATTATCAGGTGTCGAAAACGAGTATCTATGTATGAATAATTTTATTGTGTCATAATAGCTAAAGATAAAATATCAATAGGTAAGCAACCCAATTTAAATCTTGAAGATACAGAATCTTCAGTGATTTTAATAACTGAATAATAACTAATTGCTCTGTACCTATCAGGGAATGGTATCAGGTGTCAGGGAACGGTATCAGGTGTCATAAACTCTATGCTAAATTGACAACATCTTCTGCATTACTGACTATTTGATTGAAACAAATATATCTCCCATAGGTAGATGGATCTTCATAAGCACATATATTAGCATCCACTAGAAAATTTATGTCCACACTAGCTAAAGTGCCCTTGTCATACATTTGTGCAGCCCCTGCCATCACAAAGACTAGCAACTATAAATAAACTAGCTAATATTTTTCACTTCCATAGATTAGATCCTCTCCAAGGGATTACTATACCAATAGAATAGATCCTCTCCAAGGGATTACTATACCATATTTGTACGTTCTAGAACAGAGTCTATTTGGTATGCAGATCTCTCACCCTCACCTTTAAGATATGTAATGGTAGATCCTAAGCTTTTGTATGTGATACTAGGTCCCACAACTAGAGATGTGTTGATTGTCACCATATTCAACCCTCTGTCCATGGCCAGCGCCCATGCAACCCTCTCTGATAGTGTCTTGGCTAATGCATACCATTACTGTGAACAGGAAGTATTGCATAATTATAACAGGAATACCACAGATCACTTCAAGGCTCGGAATACTGCTTTGAACTCCACAATCTTTGAGAAACACCCAAATTTTATACATATACCCCTTTAAAAAATAATCAATACCCCACCACGATGTATTTAGCTTATCTATGTAAAAATATATATACTTGGCACAAAGCCATTTTAGCCCTACTTCAGTATGCACCAAAGATTTAGAAAAAGGTTACATATGTAGACTTTCTCAGTATTTGATGCATTTATAACCTGGGCAACTTCAAGGACAAAAATGAATTGGATATGGATTGTTGCATATAGAGAAGATATATGCACTCTGTTCTCTATGATGTGGTATCACTTCGGCAATCTTAAGAGACAAAATATCAATTGGATATGGATTGTTGCAGGGTTAGCTGCAATATGTAGCATGTATTAGCATTTGAGCAATTTCAAAAAGCCAAAATCTAATTGGATATGGATTTATGGACTGAGAGAAGCAAGATGCATTGTATAGCTCAGTAAAATGATAATGGACAAACTAAAATATGAAAGAGTCAATTGGAATTGGATTATCTCTTGTGATTAGAAGGAGCGATTATGCTTACCCACCCAGGTCCCAGATTCAATTGTTACAAATGACATGTTGAGTTAATATTAAGTATACTACTATCATGGCTTCCATACTATTGTAATTGGCCTTGGAAAACTGTAGATGCAAACGTTGAAGTTATTTATTAGATTAAGTAACTAATCTGATCAAAGCACTTGTAGATGCAAACTTCTGAGTTACTCACTAAATTAAGTAACTAATCAGACTAACGCTATCGAACATACCATTCAGTTAGATATCGTTAACAAGTTAAAAGGAAAAACTGATAAATCAGTCCACTTTACTTAGATTGTATAATAAACTAATATTTTGTCATATAAAAAATCAGATATACAGACCTTCAATTTCCTGCAAATATTTGCATCACTCCAATGCCTCTCATCAAGGGCATTAACCTTGCAGTATCCATCTTCTCTCCAAATAGCTGCAACCATAGAAGAAGTGAACACAACCTTCTCAATGGTCTTGGTCTGAGCGCACGCTTCCACTACATTGTGGGCTGGTTGTACTTCAAGTTCTGCCATCACTTCCTGTATTACACAATTCCACATTAGAATGACTAATTTATGTCAATTACGTAGTTGTTGTAGACGCCTCTCTGGAGAAACTCTTAGCCTACCTTCCCTTGGGATGAAAATATTTTTCAGTTCAACAATCATCAGTCTAAAATGTTCTTCTACCTGTATGCCTAGAAAAATACAAAAAGAGTATAGAGTATAGACGTTGTGATACAAAAATAATAATCTGCCTCAAACAGAACAAGCCCTAAATATAATGTAACGTTCCTTTCCTAAAATTACTTGGAAAAACCACAAAAATTTTGAGTTTATTTAGTCTGGTTCACTGTGAAATTTTTACAAACAATTGGTATGTGGATTGCTGTAGGTGACTTTGAGAATTTATTTCCAAATGAAAAGGTATAGAGAACATATATTCCAAATAAAAAATCAACACCTATATGACATTAATGCTTCTAAATAGTCACATCCACTTTCATTTAAGATAAAAAGCATACATAACATTGACAGAGCATACTCCAGCCAATAAAATGAGTGAGTTGAGAAGTATCAGCAAGCAGTTAAGAGAGAAGTATAGTTGTATATGGAGGCCTCTTTCAGAATAGTAATATCAAAAACATAAATAACTTCCAACACAGAAATAACATAGATGTACTTCACCTCCAAACACACAGGTATGCCTAGAAAGCAACACACAGGTATGCCTAGAAAGATTTATTTTTCTATGTCAAATGTGATGGGAAAACTAGTATAAGCTTCTGAAGCAAAACAGGTTGCAAATTTTGCCTCAACGTTAATGAATATTATATTCTCTATAATAATGAGGAAATTTTTTCCAAAATATTGGAATATATTTATTTTTTCCAATTTTCCCATCCCAAGAAATAACCCAAACAAATCGCAAGTTTTTCTGAGTTCTGAAAAAATCACAATTTCAAAAAAAACACTGGAGTATTTAATCAGTGCCAATAAATCTTTCATGGATTTCCCTGCTTGGGTAGATGTCAAGTATGATCAGGAGTGGCTAGCAGTAGAGTATGTCCTTAACCAACCACTACAGGATGGACAAAGTCTTGTACTAGACTCAGTACCCACCACTATGTTTGACTCTAGCCACAGAACCTTCCACTACTAGAGGATGACCCAATATATATGCCCACTAAAGGAGCAGATGCATTGATAGTAGATACTAGATCATTTGGCATCTTACACCTTTTATATATGTATCTTCTTTTCATATGGTATCACAATATGATTATAACTTAAGTGTGATGATGCCTTTTTGTTCTGAAGCTTCTTGCTATTAATGGTATACCACAAGGT
This sequence comes from Pinus albicaulis, assembly GCA_034641835.2. NCBI lineage: Eukaryota > Viridiplantae > Streptophyta > Pinopsida > Pinales > Pinaceae > Pinus > Pinus albicaulis. The sequence goes on along the minus strand of CM076578.1, from coordinate 1,182,091,287 downwards.
TTAGGCTTGTTGATGCCTTTTAGGATCCCTTCAGGTTATTGGCCTTTTTCTGCAAACCACTCATTCAAGATAGTGTTAATGTCTATAATATCATGCCAGCAAACTCTAGAAGATCTTTGTGCTTAGCAAAACTATATGATCTTCAGAACTTACTCACCGCAGGTATACTTCAGTTAGGCCCACAGGAGGACAAGCATTGGTGGCATGGTCAGCTGTTTGTGAAACCATCATTCTAATCTCCTTAACATTATGATCAACTACCACTGTTCTTCCCAGGTCAGCGAACTCAGCTCTGCCTTGGCATCAAAAGTGTAATTGCATAAAAGGAATGTTGGTCTCATGCCAATACGTCTCCTACAATGAATGCACAGAAACCTAGTACATAGACCATTTTTCTCTTCGCTTGGCTACCCAGGGCTTATTTCCCTTTCCAAATATCAATAATTCTTTTCCAAGAAAAATCTATAATAAGAAAAATATTTTACTATATTCTAAAAGGTGAAGATGTCGAAATCATGCCACAAAGTGAAAGGAAATAAAATATCTTTCCTCAAACCACCAAATATATAAAGAAAACAATAATGATTATAATAATATAACTAGATCTATCGATCTATGCATGATATGAGAACCATAAGCATTCAAGGTACCAATTTCAAACTCAACAAAATCCTCTAAACAAGCAACAAACAAACCACTAAAATTTTCAAAGATATCAAAGATAGACATCAACACAATTTCATGTACTTGAATAAGCCCATTTTTGCTTAGCATTAGACTTCTTAAATTAGTTATCTATCGTTTAATACTAGGACACTATCTATGTGAAAAGAAATAGGTCCCAACTTCATCAAATCCGACTTCATTTCCAATCAAATATCAAAACCATCTTCGTTTCCAATACCAATATAAATTCACACATTTTCCCAATATCAATAATTATTTTCCAAGAAAATATAAAACTCAAAACTCAACAAAATTCCCCAAACACAAGAAACACATATACCATTAAAATTTTCCAAGATTTCAGAGCTAGACATCAAGGTAGTTTCATGTACTTGAATGAGCCCATTGATGCTTTGCATTAGTCTTGTTAAATTAGTTATTTATCATTTAATACTAGTCAGACACTATCTATGTGAAAAGAAATAGGTCCCAAAATCATCAAATCCAGCTTCATTTCCTGTCACAAATAAGAAACAAACAATGTAAGGATTAAATATGAAACATCAATATTAAAATAACACGCATGAAAGAAATGTAGCTGCAATGTTACAATGAAAAATACAAAATATAGAACCCATTTTTACCTGAATTTGACATGTAGTAATCTTGCATGATCAACGGAACATGTATACCAAAATAAGAGTCCTAGGGTATTTCAATTTCCTAGTTATCATCTTGGTCCTCATTTTCTACATTTTGAACATCTTGAACAGCTTGGTCGTCTTGGTCTCCCCTTCTATCACAATCTGATCGCCAAAGCGCTAGTGCTCTTTCATATGGAAAATGGTCAACGTCATACTTTGTTACATATAATCTTAAACATGTATCCACATGTTTATCAAGCTTGTTCCTCAACTTTGACTTCAAAAATGATAGTGCACTAAACATTCTCTCATCCTCCACTGATCCCAAAATCATTGTTTGACACAAATCTGCTAATTTGAAATATTTGATATCTTTTCTTGCAGGTATTGGCTAGCACTTAAAGTATTCCATAATATTGTTATAGCACCGTTTTCATTAGGATTCTCCAAAAAAGGATATTGCTTCCACATTGTTTTAGCAAAGCGTCCACCTTGTTGATACAATTTTGATGAATCTAAAATACCTTCAATTTGTTCTCCTTGTATCGAGACTTTCTTGCAAAAGTGGTCTACTAAAAATTTTAATCTCTTTTGAAAATCGACTTTTAAATTTCTTGGTCATTGACAATTTTTCCAATATTGAGGGTATGCCACACACATGGCCTCCAACAATTCATCTTGAGGAAATCATTCTCTTATCTCTGATGATAGTGATCTTGCAATTTCTATCAAATTTTGTCTCACTGAGATCACAATATTATCAAATTGGTCTCTTGACATGGGGAAATATTTGGCGATTCATCCCATCTTACTAATATAATGAAAGGGGACCATATACTCATTAACTGTGATACATAGTATCCCTTTTTCATCAAACATCAAAAAAATTTCAGTATTTTCTATATTGATGATCTTAGTCCAAATTGTAAACTCTGGAACAGTAAAAGAGTCCGGCATCATATACAAATTATCCAATGCAAGGCATGTTGACTTTATTGCATTTGTGTATTCGGAAATACACATTGTACGATTCTGAGACATTTTCACGAGGACATTCATTTCATGTAGCATAGGAAGAATTTCAGCCAATGTTAATAATGTTTCTATATCAGTTAGTCAAAAAAGAAGATCTTGAGCTTTGTCTACATTGTAGCGATTTTCATACATCAACCCTACCAAAGATTTGAACTCACCAAATAGTCTTTGAGCTGGTCCATTTAATGAGATCCATCTTGTATCAACATATTTCAGTAGTTTTTTTCCATCTGTAACGCCATCTGCAAATTGTTGAAACTCTAAATATTGTTTGGGACTACAAGAAAATTATGCATGAGTCTCACGTAGAAGATATTCAAATTTTTAAACTGATGGAAACTTGCTTACTATTTTAAATGCAAGATTCATCCTATGAGCCATACAATGAATATTAATCATATATGGCAAAGCTAATAGTTGTAGTCTAACACAAAGACCATTCCTTTGTCCTTGCATTACAGATGCTCCATCTGCTCCAACACATACCAACTTTTTTGCAATCATTAAATGATCCATACCACTTTCCTTCAAATTATTAAGAACAAGTTCATAAATATTTCTAGCTGTAGAAGTCTCTCTCATCTTTTTAATCCCAAGTAGATAGGAATGCCTAATAAGATCATTAACCATATAAATTCTCATGCAGATCCATGAAGTATTATCAATAGAGTTAACCTCATCCAATGACAATTCCAAAAACCTAGAATTTGCAATCTCCTGTTTCAAATCATCATTTTCTACTTGAGATAGATATCTTTCCCATTCCCAACCACTAGTTACGGACCAATGAGAAGATGGAAAGTTTGGCACGTGAAGAAAAGATAGAAATTTCATGTGATCTGGATAATTTGTCATAGGACGACCTTTACATAAGATGTGAAATATAGTGCTCAATTGTATCGTCTTGGATAACAAACTTCTTTCCATCATCTTTTCAAATTGAGATATGATGGTTCCTCCACTTGCCTCAAGTTTCTTCTTACTTATTAAATATTTTTTGTATTCTTCCACACATTGGATATGTCGACATTCCTCCAAAGATTTCCATTTGACAATAGATTTCTCTTTACCATTTACAATTTTCTTGTCATAAACCTTTCCTGCATGCTTTTGTACTGTATCTAGCTTCATCTGAAATTTCACTACCTTGCAACTTTTCCAACTACACGCAATACATTTAACTTCTCATAAATCCTCATTTGTAGGAGGTATTTCTTCAATAAATGGAAAACTCGAGACCCAATCATCTTGGAATTTTCTCCCTACGGTCCACTAGCCTTTTTTCCTTTTCCGTGAATGGTTTGTGTCACCTTCCAAGGAAATATCTTTAACATTTTCATCACTAATTTATATTGAAATTGCATTTATCTCACCCTAATCACTTGAGGAATCTAATATTTCATCCATCATATGGATATCAGATGCATTTTCACAAGAGTTAACATCTCTCTTAGTAACAGATTGTTCAAAGGAGCTTGAAGCATGAAGAGAATGTGTATTCCTAGATTGAGACTTTTTAAAGTATAATAATACATCAATTTTCCTTGATAGTTTCTTCCCATGATTAGCTTTTGATATCTCACTGAATATTCCAAAAGTAAAATTTCAAATCGATCTAGAAACCTGCATCAATAGTTTCCAAGAGTTGAGAATTACTAGATTTGTAAGTAGCTTTCAAAGTAAAATAAGTGTAATGTTCACAAAAACCATTATGCATTTTTTTATTAAAATGTTGTGCCAAGGCCCAAGCCAAAAAGTAAAAATAAATCATTATACACAAAACAATAACATCATGAGTCATCATCTATAAAACAAAGAGCTTCATTCAAATGTAAAATATATAAAAATTTCCACTAAATTAATTCATATCTCCAAATCACCTAATGAACACTTGAAAGATTTAAACAAAACAAAAAAATATTACAATAACTTTAATCATCCTTTGCAAAACACCTCTCCCTTAAGTTGTAAAGAATTGGTTATAAGAAGTTGAAACATATCCTCTATCATTTTCCATGATAAAAGTGAGGAAGGAAACTAGTCAGTTACTAGTGATTCTTTTACTTATCTTTCCCTTGATGAATTGGTTATAAGAAGTTGAAACATATCCTCTATCATTTTCCATGATAAAAGTGAGGAGGAAGGCAACTATTCAGTTACTAGTGACATTTACACCCTCCATAGAGAAGATGGAGGACTTGGGCTAATTAACAGCCATGCTCCAAGGATGGTTTTAGCGACTAAATGGCTTGCAAGGACAAATGAAGGAGAAGCTCCTTATGAGGTAGTTGTAAATCATAGGCTAGAAACAACTTCACATATACACAACATCCAAGTCCCTAATGATTTATGATTTAATCATAGGTCAAAATTCCTTTAATTTGCCTAGATGAACAATTGTCAAAGCAATTTGGAATCATTGCAAGTAATATTTCATGAGCTTGACGAGAAGTTAAGGATTTTTAAGAGTGTTCTTACACTAAGACACCAAGTGGTCCACATTTCTAGGTGGGCCAATGATTTGGGTTTACATGCATGGAACAAGCATAGGCAAAAGAAATTGCAAGCGTTAAATCATCTAACGGGTTTGATCATCGAAATGGACCCTTTGCAGGGTAAATCAATGGAATGGTATCTTTACACTTGTTTAATCGATATAATGAACCCTTTCTATAGGTTTAATAAGTGAAATGGAAAAAAAACCAACATGTTCTTAACCATTAGGACCATTGAAGACCTGCTTTCAAAATAGGACCTTTTTAATGGAAAATTCAATTGGAGCAATACAGAGCTAGGGCCAGGGTTCATTGTGGAAAGACTTGATAGGTTTCTCTTATAAAGCTCCTTTTTCTCTAAGTAATTCTAAATTCTGCAATTATCCCAAGTGCACTATCCAATCACAAGACGATTCTGCTCTCAGTATCAAACCCTCAAGCACTTTGTCCAGGTCATTTAAAATATAGCCCTGTATGATTCTCATAGCCAGACTTTAAAGAAATGGTGAGAAATTATGGATCTCTCCCAGATCATGGCTTTGCCTCCTACATCTGGGAGAAAAAAATAAAGATATTAAAATTGAAATGAAAGAATGGGATAAATCCCACAAGGAAGATCGTCCCATTCCAGAAATACGGGAATCCTTGAAGAAGTCAAGTCCCAAATTGAAGAATAAGGGCTCTATGAACAGACTCAGGCAAGGGGAAAAGGAAGTAAGTGTTAAACTATTCAAAGCTCAGATCGTCGAAGAAGAAATCTGGAGATTGAAATCAAGGAGCCTGTGGTTGAAAGCAGGGAACAGGAACATTAAATTTTTCCATTACCAAGAACACTCAAGAAGAATTTAAAATTTCATCTCTGAGGTAAACTTTTAGACAGATTGAAAACAGATGGTTTAATGAAATCAAAGTAGCAGCCTTCTCTCACTTTAGGAACCTGTTTTCAGAATAAGAGTAGATACTGGAAGTGCTCAGGAGGAAATGTTGGACAAGATCCATGTATTTTACAAGAACTGGATAATGATAAAATCCTAGGACCCATATCAAGAAAGGAAGTCCAAGAAACAGTATGGAATATGAAACTTAACAAAGTCCCTATCTAGAGTCCAGACAAGTTCTCAACACATTTTTAGTAAGCATGGAAATATATCAATAGGGACCTCTTAAGCTATGTGGAAGAATCATGGAAGCAATGCAGATTTAAAGAACAAATAAATTCCTTCTACTTCACCCTCATCCCTAACGTCAGAAACTAAAAGATTCTAGGTAAGACTACCTTTTCTAGATTTAAACCATTGATGCAATGCGTTATCGCAGAGAAACAAACTTTCTTTGTTTAGGGCAGAATTATCTGTGAAAACAACATAAGAGTTTAGGAAGCTGCTCACACTAGCCACCCATCTAGAAAGAAGTACATGATTCATAAAACTCGATATGGTGAATGCCTTGGATAGAGTGAGGTATAATTTCTTATTCTCAGCTATGAAGAAATTTGGCTTTGCTGAGAACTTCATTCTGTGGGCCAAGGCCTACATAGGACCCTGAATTAAAACTATGGTCAACAGGAGGACAATGTCTTTCTTGAATCTTCAAGGCCACCAAGGGCTTCAGATAAGGATATCACATCTACCCTTCCTTGTTCACTATAATGGCATAGTGCTACCTATAGGAGTTTGTTATCCTCCTATAGCGAAGAAAGCACTTGAAAATGAATTAATTGTATCTATAGCAAGAGTTATATTATTTGCATTTTGAGCCTATCCTACCTTTCTAAAATGCATGCTCCTAGTTGGGTCTCATACACATAAAAGGGCAACCTATATTGGTTCAAGAAATTTCACTGTATAGACGAGGAACTTCGAAGACTCGAACTTGAACACTTGCACACTCTTGGACTAATTTATGTCAATTACGTAGTTGTTGTAGATGCCTCTCTAGAGAAACTCTTAGCCTACCTTCCCTTGGGATGAAAATATTTTTCAGTTCAACAATCATCAGTCTAAAATGTTCTTCTACATGTATGCCTAGAAAGATACAAAAAGAGTATAGAGTATAGATGCTGTGATACAAAAAGAAGAATCTGCTTCTAACAGAACAAGCCCTGAATAGAATGTAACGTTCCTTTCCTGAAATGACTTGGAAAAACCATAAAATTTTTGAGTTTATTTAGTTTGGTTCACTGTGAAATTTTTACAAACAATTGGTATGTGGATTTTTGTAGGTGACTTTGAGAATTTATTTCCAAATGAAAAGGTACAGAGAACATATATGCCAATTAAAACATCAACACCTATATGATATTAATGCTTCTGAGCAGTCACATCCACTTGCATTTAAGATAAAAGGCATACATAACATTGATAGAACATACTCCAGCCAATAAAATGAGTGAGTTGAGAAGTATTAGCGAGTAGTTAAGAGAGAAGCATAGTTGTATATGGAGGCCGCTTTCAGAATAGTAATATCAGCAACATAAATAACTTCCAATAGAGAAATAACATAGATGTACTTCACCTCCAAACACATAGGTATGCCTAGAAAGAAACACACAGGTATGCCTAGAAATATTTATTTTTCTATGTCAAATGTGATGGGAAAACTGGTATAAGCTTCTGAAGCAAAACAGGTTGCAAATTTTGCCTCAATGTATAATTCTTTCCCTGCATCTCAATGTCAATGAATATTATATTCTCTATAATAATGCAGAAATTTTTTCCAAAAGATTGGAATATATTTATTTTTTCCGATTTTCCCATCCCAAGAAATAACCCAAACAAATAGCAAGTTTTTCTGAGTTCTGAAAAAATCACAATTTCAAAAAAAACACTAGAGTATTTAATCAGTGCCAATAAATATTTCATGGATTTCCCTGCTTGGGTAGATGTCAAGTATGAGCAGGAGTGGCTGGCAGTAGAGGATGTCCTTAACCAGCTACTACAGGATGGACAAAGTCCTATACTAGACTCAGTACCCACCACTATGTTTGACTCCAGTCATAGAACGTTCCACTACTATAGGATGACCCAATATATATGCCCACTAAAGGAGCAGAGGCATTGATAGTAGATACTAGATCATTTGGCATCTTACACCTTTTAAATATGTATCTTCTTTTCATATGGTATGGCAATATGATTATATATTGTTGCTAGTTTATACATAATTTTAAATGAAAAAATGAAATATTTTGCATTTTTTAATGCTTAGCCATTTTTTGCCAAGTCATTTCCATTGTTTTCCCGAGTTGCTGAATTTCAAAGTTGTTGACCCTTGACATTAAGGTACATCTCCTTACATATAGTAACAGAATCTTGACTTATTTTTCATCTCCTTCCACATGACCCTTGAGGAACTCAACATTTTGTATGAAAAAAAAAGGACACATATTCTTTCAACATTAAAAAAATTGCTCATTTTCTGATCCTTCTTGTGAGCTCTGGAGCTCTTTTTAAAAATCAATAAAGAAGCAATTTGGATATCAACACTTCAACGTGGAACAGACCCCTCCCCCTCTTTATTATAATATCAATCCAATAGTTATACAACTTTCCACTTAAGTTAAACGTGTACCAATGGCATGAATATATATCAAAATTTCCATCCATGCAATAATCATCGAAAAGACAAAAATGTACAACCAAAATGATATGTCTAAGGCGTAATGACACAAGGGGGCATCCATTGTTGACCTCGGGAAAACCCATCCCCTATACATACGCAACATAAAAGCCAAGCCCATAATGCAACTCAATACAATTGTAAATGCCTAGAAATCCCAGATTTATGAAACTCCTTTCCTTGACCCAAACATAGAATAATGCAACACTAACCGATTGCATAACCAGCTTTCACTTCTCTCCAAGTCAACTTATTGTTAAAGAATGGTTGCTCTACACCCTAAAACACATGTTTACATAGACAAATAGGAGAAAAGATGTAAGCAAGCAATGCAAACACCTCAAATTGTGGGGTAAATCATGAAACATTCATCATAATAGGCACCTTAAGGGGATAGAGCATGCCTGACACTAAAATGTTAATTTAACGTGTTGCTCTGAGCATGTTCTCCTTCTGGTGATAGAGCACTTGGCCTTTAATGGAAAGAGGGCACACCTGTGGAAGAGTCTCTCATGTGGACAAGTTGTTTTTTAGACAACCTCATCTTATTTCTGGTAGGGTGCATTTATCTAGGCTTGCAAGGCGTATTCATTCTAGGAGCTCTACTCTTACTTGTGGCATTCTAGCTTGGGTAAGATTCTCGCATGCATGGAAAAGTTACTCTGGGATTTCTACTCTTGCATTTAATACCCAGTATTTTTCATTCTAAAGCTGGAAGAAACACTCAACAAATAGAATATGAATATGGTATTCTGTCCAATTTCATGAGCATGGAGTCATGGACTACTATCATATCAAAATTTCAAAACATTATTTGCATATTTTTATAATTGTTCTTGGTATCAAAGCCCCTTGTAAACCAACATGTACGGGACCAACCTAGGTCCTAGCCATTTTGCATGGAAGCCAATCTACAAGCTCTTCCCTCATGTCACAACATGATTTGATAAATTTGGCCAGGGTTCAACGCATTAACAAAATTTGACAAAATTTGTGTTTTATGTAACCTAAATTGCAAGAAATTCAACCACCTGTATTTTAATATCTGGAAATGTTTTAGGTAGTGAAACACGTCCAGTATGGCCATGAAATAACCTAAAAAGATTCAAATGTTTTCCATGATTTGTAAACACAAGGGTGCCATGTAAAGTTTCAGGCCCAAAAAAGCACATTTGGGATCCATTAAACCAAAATTAGTTATTGTATCAAACATTTAAAACTCCTAATTAGCACTTAGTGTTTGTTATTTAACCAACTTCCATTGAAATAACAGTCATGGGATGTTACCAAAGAGTTAAACAATAGATAAATGCACACCACAAATCATACATTCATTGGAACTTCCCCTCCCATGCATGACCATCTAAGGGAAAGGGGCAAAAAAGAAGTCTGAGAATTTCTGAGAATTAGTACAGTCAGCCAATGATTCTTAGAGTCAATGACTCAAATCATTTGAAACTGCAAATCAAGTGAAAATTTAACCCATTTATCCATGGGCTGACAAAAAGATTTTATAGCAGCCATAATCTAATCACTCTACGAGTCTACCCAAATATGACACAAACTCCTAGAACTTGTTGATTAGAAATTCCCCAAGAAATTTCACTCGGTACATGAGAGAATGAAAGACGAGTGCAAATTATAAAGTTGCTATGATTTAACAGTGCTAGGTTTGTGAGTTAGTTCCAAATTCCTTGTATCATATGAAAATGCCTCAATTGTGCATTGATATTCTCTTTTTGAAATTATTAACATTAGAGTAGCAACAGACATTGCTAAGAAGATTATAAATTACCAAACCCATATTGTAAAATTTCATGTTACTCTACAACCTACAACACCTTTACTCCATGGTCCACCTTTTCTATCATCCGGAAGGGAAGTTATCATGAACATGAAAATGTGCAATGTAATATTCACAAAAAATAAAGACAATGAATATCATATATTAATTTCAAAACCTAAATATCACACTTACTTCCGGAATTGTTCTCAGAGAAAGCCTTGCATATAAGAGATCAATTGAAATCCCACTGAATTTAAACCGCATCAAGGGAACATTTGCACTCTTCACACATTGAAACTCTGAAACTTCTTGTGTGTTCTTAAGCATTCACCACTGACTAGCATAGAGCACTCGCATTCACCGCACTGTTAGACTCATTGAGCTTTGAAGCAATCACCAGCATTCACCTATTTGTATCCATCCTCAACAATTGTGTAAGTCGTCCTGTAAAGATAAAGCCAACACTTTTTGACCAATATATTAATTTCAAAACCTGAAGATCACACTTACTTCTAGAATTGTTCTCAGAGAAAGCCTTGCATATAAGAGATCAATTGAAATCCCACTGAATTTAAACTGCATCAAGGGAACATTTTCACTCTTCACACATTGAACATTGAAGACAATTAATTAATGCCTGACATGACCATGGCAACAAAAGAATAATGAAGAGGCTATAACAAGATTATGTGAAAGTGAGAAAGAACACCCATCATGAAGCATCAAGTAATACCATCCACAACATCAACATCACTAACATCACTGTGTGAGGATATCAACTATGTCATTGGGACTGTCAAACTGCAATTGTATAACTACCATCATTGCCATATTGTACATTCCATTTACAAAATGTCAAGGAACTAGGTAGTGGGAGACCCATGTATTAGTGAAGGAGAGCGTGAACTCATGAATGGAGAGATTCAAGTTCTAATAGTTTGGGTTAAACATGCCAAATTTTTGTAGAGGGCATAATATCATAATTAAATGAAGCAAATTGCAATACTTGGCAGTCAAGGCTGCTGACCATTTTGGGGTTCAACAGAAAGGAGAGGAAATTTATAATCAGTAGGAAACTAAAACTGTCTCCCACACCCTATCCTTTTGGGGAAAGGAATCAATCTCAAAGAGAGAAGTCTCACTAAAATTTTGTAAGTCATCCTGTAAAAATAAAGCCAACACTTTTTGACCAATATATTAATTTGAAAACCTGAAGATCACACTTACTTCTAGAATTGTTCTCAGAGAAAGCCTTGCATATAAGAGATCAATTGAAATCCCACTGAATTTAAACCGCATCAAGGGAACATTTACACTCTTCACACATTGAACCTCTGAAACTTCTTTTGTGTTCTTAAGCATTCACCACTGACTAGCACAAAGCACCCACATTCACCGCACTATTAGAGTCACAGTGTCATAAATATATTACCACAATTTTATTTCTTCATTAGGTCTGAAAGAAATCCTTAGGGATGGCTCAGATTTAGGTTTAGATGACATAAAAAATACATTATATTAAGAAAATATCAAGCACAAAGTATGCCTAGAAAGTATGCCAAAAACAAGTATCAGAGAAGGAGTTTGTATCTAACTACATAGTTCGAAATAAGGCTCAACTAAATATGTTTGAATTAATTCATTCAAGTTTACAGACCAATACACAAGAAAACCTTTGAAAGATTCACATAATCAATAAATATGGCTCAAACATGTCCAGACACAGAGGGCTGAAATTATATAGGAAACCACAACATATTAACGAAGTGAACATTCTTGTCCTAGGGAAAAAATTATGCCTCAAGAGTCGCACCTCTGTCGCATAATAATTTCCTTAGAGAGGGCTGAAATTTGACCTATGAGGACTCCTCGCTGAACTTTGAAGCAATCACCAGCATTCACTAGCGGTCCAACACATTTGGACTGGAAAATTTATTAAAAAATAATAATGAGAGAGCATTGTTAGACTGACCAAAACAATCACAACACACTTGAAGCATTCGAATTTCAGACTCAACAAATTTATAGAAAAAATATAATTACAGTTGCAACCCAAGGGCCAACACCACTGCCCAAACTCCTCCTCGCGGCGTGGGTTTAGCTCCATGGCACCGGGGAAATGGGCTATCTTGGACCTTGGAACTCTAAATCCAGCTACCATGGTCCGTCTCCTGGAACCAGTTGCCCTCGTCAATGCATGCAACTTTCATCAGTCAATGCATCTAGATATTGTAAGTTTCCACCTCCATCGATCTCCACCTCCATTGATCTGACCTCCATCGATCTGGTAGGTTTGCACATCTAACATTCAACTTCCACGAATTGGGTGCTCTCTCGATTTCGAAGATGTTCATGAAGAGGTGAAAGGAAATAAACTCTTGGAAGCCCTAGAGGGCCTTTTACAGGCGGTCTAGAAAAGGCACCCCGCCCTTGAGTGAGCACACAAATATTTTGAGTTACTTATCAACACAAAGTCGGAATTGCACCAGCGCCAGACTGAAATCATCTTAGAAGATCTGTGGGTGGACATAGCAAACCTAGTTTTGTGAGTGGAGAAGTCGAAAGGTCAAGTGATGGATGGATTCTATTATGCCCAAGCCCCAACCACCTCTCCGACCCAGTAAATTCCGATGAACCAGTGAAAAAATGGGATGAATAAATCCAACCCCTCCCGTCGACCCAGTAAATCTAGGCGAATGCCATTGAAATCTACTCCAAACAAAGAAAATCGAGAGCGAATTCCATTTTTTTTAGTTTTATGGGCATTTATTTTGGTGGGCTAATATTTAATAATTAATTATTTTTAAAATAATTATTGGGCTAACTTTATAAAACTATAGAAAATGGGTTTTATATAAAAAATTCACCCTATTAAAATTTAAAATCCCTTAAAATTCGCCTTTGGGCTAAAATTCGCCCCTAAAATTTTCCCTGGTCCTAGATACATGCTTCCAAAAGGAGGAAAAGTGTTAGAGGAGCTGGCCCCTCCTTGAGAGAAACCATAACCCATAGGAGGATGAGTGTACGGATGTGAAAGGGGTCCAACAATATCTTCGGTGTCATGAGATGTCCCTAGTGTGTTGGCACCACCAGGTCTAGGGAGATCAGGTAAGACGGTAAAAACATAACCAGATTGCGCATAGATAAAGTCATATTTCAATGCAACTTGGAGGGATTCGTCCTCAGTTTGAGGAAAGTGAGACGTGACATCTTTACCAATAGAGGGAAAAAGGGATCTGACACTACAAGGAAAATACCCTCTAGTGGATTTTTTTGAGGAACCCCTTATAAAAATACCCCACACATACGTTTGTAGCAGAGGTTATTAGAGGAGGTTGGCGAGTGGAGGTTTTTTCAGATGTTTTTCATCTAGTGAGCTTATCATCCTAAACCGCACTGGTGCATTCAACAAGGGAAAACACTGTTGCGCAAAAAAAATTGGCACACCAAGACACCGTGTGCTCTGTACAAACTCACCTAGTGCATCCTATTACTGTAGCGCACCGATGCTTTACAAAGATTCCATACCGATACATCCTAAAACCCCGCACCAAAACTGAAACTGCCTAGTGCGGTCTTAAGAAACCGCACCAATGCGCCTATAAAACCCCGCGCACCAGAACAGGGTTAAATTAAAAAAAATTACGGCCAAAAAACCACATTTTTCACTTTTCAGTGCTCCAGAGCTCTCAAGCACTGGTGCAACTTTTCCTTTTCTGAGGCGCCCTGACATCGGTGCTCCTATTGCATGCACTATTGTTGTGCAATGCCCACCATCTCCATTTTGAATTTTGCAAAACGGTGGGCAAATTTAGTTTTGCAAATTCTACAGCCAATATGCCTCCTCGATGGCCAAATGTACAAGTATATTTATTGTTTTCCATAATTAATCCTTTGAGCAGATTAGAATTGTAAATTAGCTTAAAATTAACCTTTAATCTATATATATATATATATATATATATATATATATATATATATATATATTTCCCGCTCGATGTACTCGAGCCATTCGGCTCGCACCGGTTCGCGGTGCTGCCTATAAATTTACAGGTCATAGTGCCACCGGGGATAACGGTATCCACACCGGTTCCGAGGTGGTACCGAAAGGCGCACTAATATTTTTTTAAATTAAAAAAAGTGCAGTGCCATCGGTTACCTGGCCACACCGTTGACCTTGTCAAATAGACAAAAATATCTGCCCCGAGGCGGGTAATTTTGTGAGCACACCACATTCTGGCATTTTGACTTGGTCAATGGTGCAGCCTGGTAAAAGACCACACCGTTGACTGTGTACTGATTTCAGGAGGGTAGTGCACTGACCAAACTATACACCCCAGGGCGTATAGTTTTGTCACCGCACTGCCCTCCCAACAGTGGTCCATAGTCAATGGTGTGGGCTATTATATTGTCGCACCGTTGACTTTGTAACAATGGGAGGAGGGAGGTGCACTTAATCTTTTTAGGTACACCACCTTTGGTGTGCTAAATATTTTCTGGTGCACTGCCTCCAGTGCGCGAGAATAAAAGATGCACTGTGACCGGTGCATGCCTATTTTTTGTGGCGCACCGAATGTTTTTTTTTTCAAAAAAAATTATATATGTATATTCCTAAATACATGTCTCATTTAATAAAAAAAATTTGTATCTAATATTTCAATCATTCGAGACGTGAAAGGAGAGAAGAGAGGGAACAACACCAACAATAGGCGAACTAGTATAACATGATTCATCTGTGGGAGGCACGAGAGAGGGAGAGAGATGTGTACCCTTGCCCTATTACAACAGCTACCTAGGGGCTCGTAAGGCAGGTAGGCCTCCTCAAGTTCTATGAGGAGGCTACTTCCCTAAAGGGCCATGGTTTGTTCTTTCGACATCTTATCTGCAGGTGGAATTCCCACCTACAGGCTTTCTAGGTTGGTCCTAATCAGTTGTACATGCCCACTAAGGATGACATATGTTTCATTATAAGGTTATCGAGGAGAGGGGTGGATTTTCCCTTGTTCCCAGAGGTTCCAATTGGCTATGCATCAGGGAGTCAGTTGGTGTACTCCCAGAGGTACATTAGAGTGGATATATTGTCTCCTTCATATTTTTAGGGCTCTAGAGGTCAATTACGTATAGTTTCATTTGGTAGTGAGGAGGTGAGGTGCCTCTCACTTATGATTTTTACCATTTCACATAACACCAGCGACCGGAAATGAATTAGTTTCTCGCTTCTATATTATGTTGATTCTTTAGTACAAGAGCCACGACTTGTCAGGTGGTCTGCCATTTTTTTGTCGCAGTTCTGTACAGCCTTAGATAGATGTCGGGCTCATGCACAAGGGAGGGTCGACTTCCCTTTTGCTTCAAAGCTATTTTGTTTATTTTTTGAGAGGTTTTTAGATACGAGGCATACTTTTGTTCGGTAGCCTCCTAGGTCGATGCTAGATGCATGGATGCACATGTGGGGACAGATGATGCCCAAGAGGGGTGAGACTAAGTTTTCTGCGAGGATATCGCATGATGCACTGGAGTTTGTAGCTAGTGTTGACTAGCATCCCTTCATTATGGTCGCCTGTCCTTATGCTGGTTTGGATTGGCGAGGGTGTGCCAACATCTTCTTCATAGATGATGAGCCATCGGATGATAGAGGTAATATCACTGTTTTATTTAAATTTATTTTAACATGTTCTTTAACTTTTTTTTATTAAACTGTTTAATGAAATCGTCTAATTATTGTTGTGTACTTGTATACATTTTGTAGACATTGGGTCTTTTGATGGCGATGACATTCCCGCGCCACCAAATTATCTAGGTGTGGATCTTGATGATGATGAGGATATGGCAGATGTCGAGGATCATGAGGCTGGTACAGATAGAATTGCTCCTATTGGTGCGTCGGTACCGCCTTTTTCTAGGCACAATAGGCTTAATATTAGGTTGAGGATGGAGTTGGGCGACCAACGCTGTGCATTTTTTGTTGAGGCATGATTCAGGCTCGCTAATATGAGAGACATACAGGTCGATGGTAGGTTGGTACATATGTGGAGAGGCATGCGGCATGACATGTACAGCTTGATGCGGCATGTCATAGGAGCTACAACCTTAGTTACGCGGTTGACAAGGGCCCTTGCATGTTATAGGCGTGGCCGAGACAGAACACATGATCGACATTTCGCGAGTAGCGACGCATCATATGATGATCACGATCAGGGGAGTGATCATCATTCACCACGCATCGCGCCAGATGAGCAGCCTGCAGCATCGACCAGTAGTCATCATGGAGAGCAAGCTAGACCATCGACCACGTCGAGTCAGCAACCTGCATCATCTAGTAGTACTCATGATAATGAGCAAGTTGGACCATCGAACATGTCGAGTCATCACAATGAGCAGCCGATAGTTGATCCTGATCAACATGAGGCACCAGTACCAAATCAGTAGGCACATGATGATCAACATGTATCTGAGCTTCATGTCGAGGTTACACCATTGACTGAGGAGGCCTCGGCTAGTACTTCTATTGATGATGTACCACCAACTGATATATGACATTTATATTACAGTTGTATATTTTTAACATTATATATATATATATATATATATATAGTCCATGTATTTTATATTCATGTTGCAGTTGTACTTAATTTACATGTTGGTGATCGTCATGATGTGCATATTGTTAGGTCATGTTATATATTAGGATTTTGGCTTCTATGATCCATAAAATGTATATACAAACTTTCGGTAAAAATCACATGTAGTAAAATTATGTCGACGTGTTTTGAACCAGCTAGTGTGCTTCATCATCAGGACAAGATGAGAAATCTGATCAAGAAACCTGTTTAAATAGATAAGACAAGCTCCAACTAGTCGTTGTAAAATAACGGCTAGTTTGCCTGGAATAAGGAATTCAATTATATTTTATCATATTTTAATATGTTTTAATTTTAATTTTATTATTATTATTATTATTTTTATTATTTTTATTAATTTTTTTTTTAATATTTGAATAATATTAATACTTTTTAATATTAGTACTTTAAATTATATGTTATATAATTACAATTCATTAATAGTTATATGAAAATAAATAAATAATAATAATAATAATTTATTTAATTTACTTCATAGGTAATTTTACTAATTTCAATCATAATATAATATAACAAAAAACATTAATAATAATAATAATCATAATAAAAAATAAAAAAATAAAAAAATAAAAAGAAGAAGAAAGGAACAGACAAGGAGAAAGAAACCGAGAGCGAGAGAAGAGGGAACGACAAGAGGGAGCACAGAGGGATATACAAGGTAACTAAGAGTGAAGGGCAGGAATCTCCACCCATCATCCCTATTAAGGTTAACCAGCCTCTTTTCGATTTCCAAGTCTTCCCTCAACTTGCGATGGTGGAAATGGTCAATCCTCACAATAACCTCAGCATATTCAATACAAATGTGATGATTTGTCTTCTCAGCATCCTCTGATAAGGTAGAGGACCGAGATCTACTATGTCTAAGGTCAGCGACATGTTCATGAATTCTTTGATTAATTGATCGACCAATTTCACCAATGTAAGGTGTCCCACATGAGCACGGAATCAAGTAAACACCCTTACCATCCTTAGGGAAAATCGGGTCCTTAACAGATCTAAGCGAACTTCGAATGGTATGGAGGGGCTTGAAGGTTGAGGAAATATTATGTTTATTTAAGATCCTAGCGATTTTATCACTATTACCTTGGATAAATGGAATATGAACTCCAGATAACCGATCATAAGGATTTTTCTTAACCCTAGGACCTTTTTCAGCCTTTTGAAAAGCTCTAAGACATTGAACCCTGCTATAACCATTCTTACTAAAAACATTAAAGAGATGAGATTTCAGCTTCAAAGTGGTGTTCATCGATTTTAATAAAATTAAAATTAAAATATATTTAAAATATAATAAAATTAAAATTAAAATATATTAAAATATGATAAAATATAACTGAATTCGTTATTCTAGGCAAACTAGCCGTTATTTTACAACAACTAGTTGGAGCTTGTCTTATCTATTTAAACAGGTTTCTTGATCAGATTTCTCATCTTGTCCTGATGATGAACCACACTAGCTGGTTCGAAACATGTCGACATAATTTTACTACATGTGATTTTCACCGAAAGTTTGTATACACATCATGTTAAATATGTTCATTTAATGTGTAGCTTGCAGATAGATGTGTATGTGATAGAATTTATTTGACATGAGATGTATATTTGATGTTTGTGTTCTGATGATGTTATACAATGCTAATTGTGTTTTGTTATATGATCATGATCACGATGATGTTAGCGAATTTGAATGTGTTTTTTAGTCGAATATGATGTTTGTACGATGGTTATCATGATCGTGATGTTTATTAATTAATTTATATTAAATGATCATGATATTTATTAAATATTATGTCGTGATTGTAATTGAAATTTTAATTTTAATTATATATAAAATTGTAAAATTGTATTTGTATTTGTAATTGTAATTGTATGTAAAATATTTGTAAAATTTTAATTGTAATTGTAATTCTAATTCTATGTAAAATTTTAAAATTGTAATTGTATTTGTAATTGTAATTTTAATTGTAATTGTATGTAAAATATTTGTAAAATTTTAATTGTAATTGTAATATTTAATTTATTGTGAAATGATTGTAATTGTAATTATATATATGTAAAATTGTAAAATTGTAATTCTAATTCTAATTTTATGTAAAATTCCAAAATTGTAATTGGAATGGTATATATGTAAATTTGTAAAATTGTAATTGTAATTGTGAATTTTATGTAAAATTCTAAAATTGTAATTCTAATAGTTTGTAAAATTATAAAATTGTAATCATAATGGTATATATGTAAATTTGTAAATTTGTAATTGTAATTGTAAATTTTATGTAAAATTCTCAAATTCTAAAATTGTATTTGTAATTCTAATTCTAATTCTAATTGTATGTAATTTTTTTGAAAAACTTTAGTTATATTACTGTGAAATTATTGAAATTGTATGTAAAATTCTAAAATTGTAATTGTAATTTTAATTGTAATTGTATGTGAAATTGTAAAATTGTAATTGTAATTGTATGTAAAATATTTGTAAAATTTTTATTGTATTAATGTGAAAATTTGAATTGTATTAATGTGAAATGATTTATAAAAAATTGTAAATTTGTAAAATTTTAAATAATTGTAAAATAATAAATCTAGAATAACATAAATTTTTGTAACATAATAAAGTTTAGAAAATAATGAAAATAAATTCATGTACTTTAGAATTATCATTATTTTATTATGTTCTTACATACAAAAAAAAAATAACTTTATACAGTACACCATTGTTTTTGAGATCAACATAATTGCAAATTACCAAGTGAAATATTGATTTTAACATTAACACGATGCAAATTACCAATTAATTCAAAATACATGTTATATTGTTTCAAAAAATCCATCTTAAAAAGTATAAATATTGATGAAATAACACATGTACCATACCACTCTCGGTTCTCATGATCACCCTCATTATCTTCCAGCTCGCATGGCATGATAACACTATTGTTCTCAAAAATATATTTTGATCTAGGGTCATGTCTCAATACGAACCACCCATCCCTATCCAACACATCTAGGTAAAAAAACACCTGGTTGCAGTGTTTGGGGAAAACATAGGGCTCCTTAGCTTCATCC
The DNA here is from genome assembly GCA_034641835.2 of Pinus albicaulis. Taxonomy (NCBI): domain Eukaryota; kingdom Viridiplantae; phylum Streptophyta; class Pinopsida; order Pinales; family Pinaceae; genus Pinus; species Pinus albicaulis. Next base: position 1,182,071,339 of record CM076578.1, on the reverse strand, counting down.
CACATATTTCTAGAGTTGATACATATCAGTTTACTATCACGATCTTCCTTTACATTATTCTGATCAAAGGTGTCGCACCACTTGCACCTAAAAATAACACATTGGAAAGAAGAGAAATCGACTTCAATGATCTCTTGTATCTTTCCGATGTAACCTAACGTCCCTCGTACTAGGTTTTGATCACGATGGCTAGATCGACTAGATTGATCGAACTCGACTTCCACTCCACCGTCTTGTGTGATGTGTCCATCATCAACATTTTCTGTGCGAAAATGGTGTCCATATGCCCATATGGATGGGAACAAATGCACCTATAAAAAAATTAAAAAATTATAGTGTCATGTGTCTTATAATAACCCAACAATTAAAATATGAAATATAGATGTAATTAAAATTGAAAGGTGCATTATTAAGTTTCAAATGTACATATAAATTAAATAGATTATTACCGATTTGTTGCACCCAATCCATACGTTTAGCGCATCCTCTTCAGCATGCAGGTAACAACCGGTTGTACCGTATTTCTCTCTGACTTGGTCAACAACCCAACTGTTGGGGCATATTTTTGGCATATTTTCTTTCAAATGATTGGGATAAGGCACACTTATACCATTCAACCATCTGAATTCTTTCCTGTCACTATCCCATTTCATCCTCTTTTATTCGTACAATGCAACCCACGGTTGTGTCGCTTCAGAATTGTAAAGAACAAATTTATTGATTGCTTAAATTTTTGCATTCACTGATGAAATAAAACCAACATTATATAGTACATATAGATCAAAATATACATTATATCAAATTTCAACATGAATATTTACTTTTCTTAAATTTGAAAAATTATAAGTCACTTACTCTTTATCAAGCGTTTTTTTCCCCTCGTTTGGAGCAACTCCCCTTCTCTTTTGTCTTCATCCCTTTCATCGTCCCAAATCACCGCACCTGTTCTATTTTTGATTTGCTTGATGTACTCACTGGCATAATAAAAAGACTCATACGATATGTACACCTATACCATAGACCCCATGAGTTTTTCCCTTTGTCGAACAAAACCTTTCAATTTCTTCATGTACCTCTCTTAGAAGAACATCCAACGATAATAAACCACCCCAACTAATTCAACCTCATCTACTAAGTGGATTAGAAGATGAACCTGCAAGTCCATGAAACTCGTCGGCAGTTCCTTCTCAAACATACAAACAATTCCAACTATCTCTTGACACCACCATGGAATGCTAGCCACATGAATCTCCTTTGACGTGATCCAACATACAAATGTAGATAATTTATATATGGAACATCCTAGGTCTTGAGGGAATTCATGTTTCACGCACCCACACATGAACAAAGGATAATGACACTGCAAAGTTATAAACACTTGAAATAATATACAAAATTAGTTATGTTTTATGATCCTTGCATGGGATAAAATTTATTAATATAAAAAATAATAAAATCATGCTTTTGACATTAAACGTACTATTAGAAGATTCAAATGGTCATGCGATTTCAACCTCGACAAATGGTCATCCATGGTGAAGGAACGCCATAGTGAAGACCCGTATGAAGATGGCACCCTCACACCCATTATAACTTCCTTTTCCAAAGAAAGATCATATTTTTTAAAAATCCATAGGACATCACCTTCTTTGAAATATCATGAATTAGAGGGACCAACACCTGCCTTTGATCTTGTAATTTATAATTGTATTGGTCAATGTTTATTATTAGTTTTTGAAGTAATAAGATCTTTCCTAACAGCCAATGTGTCACTTTTTTTCGATGATATGTTCCTCCATAAATAAGATGAAACATTTTTAAATATATGCATGGGATCTAATAAGTGGGTAACCTTAAGATGATACCAATATGGGAGGTTATAAAAGATAGATTTCCTTTTCATCCCAATGGGCAATTTCTCAACATAGGTGTCGAAGAATTTTGGATCATCGAACATAGGCTCCCCATTTGAATTGAACATTTTTATGAACTCCTTCTCCTTCTCTCTCTCATATGCTCTAATTCATTTATCTGGTGTCATTATTGGAGGCCTTTGGGTTTTCTCTCATTTACCATTGAAAGCAAATGTTTCTCTTCTGTAAGGGTGTTCTTCTGGGAGGAATACCCTGGAGCAATAATACACTAGCTTTCGTCGGTCCTTGCACCATCTAGCTTTCAGAGAAGGTCTGCAACATTTACATCCAAAATACCCTTTTGTTACAAGACCTGCGAGATTATTGTATACATTCTATATGCATGGCACGTTAAAGAATATCATGAAGATCAGAACAATTATAATGAATTAAATAACTAATATTTGAAATAATATTGTTACGTATATAAACAAATAAATAAATTAAACATGTAATTAACCAGAGAAAACTCCTAAGCCTGGTTAATCATGTGTCATGTAATTACATATGCCATACAACATAAAACTCCTCTCTGCTATGATGGGTCTTGATACATCGTATACATTTATCCCATCCCATAATTCCTTCAATTCATCTACTAGTGGTTGTAAGTAGACATCCATATTCTTCACTTATCTTCTACCAGGGACTATGAGAGCCAACATAAGATGTTCATTCTTCACAGATAACCATGGGGGGGTATTTTTATTGATAACTACTACAGGCTAAGCAGAACAATTGGTGTTCTGGAGGGAATATGGGTTGACGTCATCCATGGCTATGTTGAGTCGTAGAATTCGTACTTCATCCTTGAATTTTTCGGGCCATATATCCTCTATATGCTTCATGGATATTGAATCAGTTGGGATTTTCATAACTCCCAACTCACTTCTTTGTAAGGCAAGCCATCCCTACAACATATCTAATTCTTTGCAATGAAAGAGCCTTTTAATCCTTGGGATTATAGGAATGTGCCTCAATATCTTAAAAGGAGGACCACGTGATTTACCCTTATTTTTTTATTTATCATACCTGTCATGCCCACATTTCGGACATATATCTTTGTCTACATATTATCCTATATATAGAATACAATCATTTGGACATGCATGATATGATATGTACTCAACACCCAACATTTTCAACAATTTATTTGCCTCTTCACAGCTACCGGGTGAGACATTATCACTCAGAAGAACCTTATATTTGAATAACCTGTAGTTGGTGATCATGGAAAATATTAATAAATGTACATTAATGCCAATGTAATTATTAACGTTCATAAAATTGACCATTTGTAATGTTCATTGTGTACTGATTATATTTCTCAAATTTATATAAAGGAGGAATTTATGGTAACTTACCTCAAAATTTCCGAGAAACGTGCATTCGACAAGCCAAATTTTGCTTTCAAGTTGTACAGTAACATTCCCCAACTGGGTAGACTTTGACTGACCACTAGGTCCAAAGAGAGGGGTGGTGGAAGAAAATTTAAGGCTTTTGAAAAAGGTTTCAGCGATATGAGCATTGTCCCCTAGTTGATCATCCTTTTGGAATGCATATAACAACATTGTCTCCATGGCAGTCGTATCCCTTAATTAATCATCCATACCAACCTCTATTTGATTGGCTCCAATTCCAGCTTGTGAAGAACTACTATTGTTGTAGTCATTCCTAATTGGTGAATCTGGACATAGCCGGAATTGAATCGGTGGTTGATTCAGCCATTCTTGGTATCGTTCCTCTTCGATTTTTTCTCTTAATTTAGTCTTCTCTTGATTTGACATTTTCTTGGGGTGCAACAAAATATGGTAGGTAGGTCGTTCATCATCACTATAATCCTAATAATTAAAAAAAAATTGAACATGATTAGTACAAAATATATGATATCAATTAGTAAGAACTTAGACAATATTTCATGATTAATTGGTTTGATGTTGAAATAATTACATTAATCAATATACCAAAAAATTATAATTATTACCATCATTTTCCCAGGATTGTGGCTAGAAGATGCAATATTTTTGGCAAGGTGAAGCGGCTGTCCATCCATTTTCATCTACCAAATGCGCCTTGCGGTATGCTACTCCTGATAAGAGCTTCCGACGTTTTGGAGTTGTTTGAATATTGTGCATCTGAACTCGATTCTGAATCTGCATGAACCTGCAAATTTGTATACATTATAAATTTAATTAATTTTTGCATGATTGACATGGATAAAAAACATAAATTTAATTAGATAATGAAAACATAAATAAAATCTGAAGTAAATATTACATCTTGAGATGGATAGGGCAAACTTTGCGATGGAATTTGAGAAATATTATGGAATGAGCTGGATTTTGAAGAATTGTCCATTCGATATAATTATGATATTTTCTCCTTGCATTTGAGAAAAATCAACAATAAATTTTGGTGTACACACCTAAAAGTAATTTCGGTGCCTTAAAAATGGACTTCTTGTTATCAATGCAAATGTATAGATAATCGCACCGGTGCATTTTAGTTACTATGCACTGGTGTTGTGTTATCAACGGACGCCTCGATGCGGTGCTATTAAGTGACACACTGGTGACGAATAACTGCAAATAAAAAAAGAGCAACTCTATTTTTTTTTAGTGAAAAAAAGCAGTAAGTTGAAAAATGGGCGGAAAAATATTTTTCGAAAATCTAATTTCATAAAACAATTCTTTAAATACTAAATAATTTTCATTATTTCACTATTTTTGTACATACCTGGAGCAAGAGAGCACGAGAGCACTGTGGAGCAATGAAATATGTTCGAACAGAAGTATTCAAACAATCAAAATTCCAAAGCTCTAGTGATTCAAACCCTGCAGCATATAATTTCAAAATGATCTCGTGATTAAATTTTATTGTTTTTTTTTAATTTTTCTATAGTAAGTAAAAAATTTCAATTTTTTGTTCATTTTTAGAAGCCAAAAAAAAAAAAAAAAAACCATTTTTACCCTAAACCCTTCATTATTTTTGTTTCTACCCTTTCTTCTCCCTGTTTTTGTGATTTCAGAATTAGGGCTTTTCATTTTAAATTTATAGGCTTTGCATTGATATATATGTGCCTATGACATCCAACCCACGAGATGAATTACATAGTCGGATCCCAATCCATGTCGGCCCTTGCGTGAATTTAAAAAAATTAGTTTTTTTTTTATCGGTGCACCCAGCATAACCTAGCTCGCCGATGCGCTGAATTATCCCAACGCACCGCGCACGTACTGTTTGATAAAAAAAATAAAAAATTAATCTGTGCACCATATGTAAATAGGGTACCTGTGCGCTATTTCATTATGGCGCACCGCACACGTACTCTTTCGCAAAAACAAATTTTTATTGTGTTAATCGGTGCACCATGTAACATATAACACACCACATCGGGTCTCCTAGTTGACAGAGAGCATCGTATGGTGGTCCCTTGTTTGTGTGGGCGTTTATAAGAATAGGACGCACCGCCCCTCCACGACACCATATGCTACAAAAACTAACACTAGACTATTTTTATTATTTTTTCTGTGTTAATAGGTGCGGTCCTTAACATGTAATGCACTGGTGCTCCTTGTTGACACAGAGCATCGTACAATGTTTTATAATTCTTGGGCAGTGCATGTATAAGACCACCATGCACCGACGTGGGTGCGTACACCATGAATAGCGCATCGGTTTCTTGATTTTTTTTTTTTACCTGAAAATTTGACAATTTATTTATAAAATATATTAATGAATGATATGGTATAGGTTTTATATTGATAAAGAAATGGCTGGCAAGAGATCAAGTAACAAAAATACTGATAACACATCAAAAAAAGCAAAAAAGGAAAGTTCTTTGTAATTTCCTTACAAAAAATATTATTTTTGAACTATATGTAAGTTTAACTAATATGTATTGTTTACTGTGTATCATGAAAAGCCACAAAATGATGAAGCTCGATAATATTATTTCTGATCTAGGACCAGAAGAGTGTAAAAGCTTGATGGAAAAATTGCAAAAGGGTGAATTAAGTGAATGAAAAAATACTATCAATCCAATATGAGTTTCTTTTTTTAATTTTCATTAATAATATACTTAAAATTATTAGATAACATGTTTCAAACAAGCTATTCATTCACATTTGTTTAATGTTCTACAGGGACCAACAAATCAGAAAAGAAATTTTGTTCTAAGAAAAGAAAAAAAATAGAACATGCAAATGAAAATGAATTTCTCCTTAGCTCATCTGGAATGGTGCTAGAGGTTAATGAAAGGGGGAAAAAATTTTACAAAAGTTTGAGGGATCTAGTGTAATGAATGTATAGATGTTCTTTCCACTTACAATAAAAAAATAAATCCAATGATTCCAAGAAACAAATTTTATCTGAACTACAGGAAGAGTTTCTAGAGAATTGTTCAATGAGACATGTCAGACTTTTAATAACAAAAACGTACAACAAAAAAAAAGAATGAATGAAAAAGTAATAATCCTTTAAATGTTTGTGTATAATTATTTATAAATATCCCTTTTGTTATATTTACTTTTCATATATCAATATAAAAATTAAATAGTTTATTGCCATGTTACATTTTCAAAAAGATTATGAAAATCTCAAAAGATGAATGAGCTGATATCAGAAATATGTCAGTAGGAATGTCCAAAAAGGTGTACAAGGATATGGTCAAAGAAATGGACAAAATTGCATCGTAGGAGGAGCAATATCAACAACAACGTGCTTCAAATGTAATATGTAATCATTGAATTTTTAGATCATTAGGTACAATAAATAAACAATTTAGCATTAAATATTAATTTCAAGTATTTTCTTGTAGAAAATAAAAGAAAATGGAACCCATTCAGCACATAAAACATGATGACAAGGAAGAAAAGGGTTGATATCTAAGTTTGTGAGTAATTGTTACTTCCTTATAACAACTTAACTAGATTTCATTTTTGTATATTTTAAGTTGTTTTACAAAAATCATCATTGAATGTCTTCAAACAGGTGCTAACATACAATGAACAACCATCAGACGAATTGATTGACATTGGGTTAAATATGAGTTGTGAGAATATGTTGGCATATCAGAAATTAATTGTGGAATTTGTAAGAATCTATCGATATTGTCTTAATTAGCTCCGTCTATAATTAACAGAACAAAAAAATATTTTTAAATATATGATTTGTTATGGGGTATAAAACTTGCAGGAAATAAAGTATGGAACTGTGCCAACAGATGAAATCTTGAAAGATGGCATACTACATGGTTTTGAAAGAATGTGCATAGTTCATGAGTCAATAATTGTTGCTATGGTACGTCATTTCTTTTCAATTTACATTGGTGTATATTATTTAATATTGCAATTTTCATTATTCTCACCAATGTATATACACTCATTACCGTTTATTTTTATGTTTGTAGATGGAAGTTGAAGAAGAAGAAAACAATCAACACCGTGAACAAAACATTCTTGAAAATAACCCAAGTCATGGAAGTAGCTCTAGCAGTGGCAACAATTCAAGAAAAAAATTATGATCGTTATGTTTGGATATCAAAGAAAGACGTTGTATTTTTTGAAATATTTGTCTGTGAAATCAGACATTTTGTTTAATGTAATGGACATAGTGTCCCAATTGAAATACAAAGGGATACCAATAACTGTCCCATTTTGTATGAAAAATATTGTCTTATATATATGTGTGTGTGTGTGTGTGTGTGTGTGTGTGTGTTTTGATTTATTCTATTGCGTTCTCCATTGTTGTTGTGAAATGTAACACCACTGATTAAATTATGGATGATTAAATATTATAATGAAGAGTGTGAAATTTGATGATCTGATATAACAAATTAATCTAAACATCACATTCAAATGCACTAATAAAAATTTAAATTTATATGAATATTATTATAAGATATGTGTTGTCTTTTGATGAATAATGAATTTAAAAAAAATCACAATAATTATGATATGATATAACAAATTAATCCAAACATGACATTCAAATGCATTAATAAAAATTTAATTAATATGAATATTGTTATAGATGTGTCGACTTTTGATGAATAATGAATTTTAAAAAATCACAATAATTGCACTGTCACAGGTCAATGTTTCTAAAAAATACAAAATGAACATTGGTGCGTGTCAGTTACTGTACACCAGTGCATTTGTATGATGCAGTGCATCGGTGTGTTTCTATGACCTATGGGCACCACAAAAATACCAATACCAATTATAAATCTCAGTACGTTTGTGCGATATTGCACACCGGTGCGTTATGTGAGACTACACACTGGTGCATTTGTACGACCTATGGGCACCGCACAAATAACAATACGAATTAGAAAAATTGGTGTGTTTGTCTGATACTATGCACTGAGGCATTTCTATAAGACTATGTATTGGTTTGTTGATACAACCTATGGGCACCGCACAAATCCCATGGCTAATTAGAACAACCCCATGTGTTCTATCACCAACATTGTGCCTGGTGCAGTTTTAGACCTTGACGTCCCAGTGCATGCACCTTCGACTGCCCTGGGCCACCGTCTAGATGACACGCATCGGTGCATTGACACCTTAGTAGCGCACTGATGAAAAAAACATTCATAATAACCTTTGATCGCCGAATTTTTTCAGTTGTGTTGAAATTCTGTTAAAAGCTCCACCAAAACCTCTGTAACCATAAACGGATGTTGTATCGAATGTTTTTTTGACAATTTTTTCCAATTTTATAACACTAAAAACCTCCTTTATAACCTCCACTAGAGGATGTTTTCCTTGTAGTGTGAGAAACTAGTCCATGTAGACAAGGTCTTCGAAAACTAGAGCTCGACATAAGCTCTTCCTTCTGTGCCATTCTTGAACATGGTCAGATAGGCGGGTGGTAGAAGTTTGATGGAAAGCAGTCAAAATTTCAATATCAATGTCATAGCGAAGGGGCATCTAGAAGTAGGATAGAAACGCCTTTTAAAGGGTTGCAAAAGTAGCATGAGAGGCAGTGGGTTGGTCGACATACCACTTGGAAGCTTCTCCAATAAGTGCACGCTGGAATAACCGAAGACGGATAGAGTCATCAGTGATAGAGTTGGACGAACACCACATGTGGAAAGAACGAACATGGTTGGTAGGATCCTCTATAGCATTTCCTTCAAACTTAGGAATGTATGAAGGAAGCTTGGTTGGCATAGTAGGCCAACCTAGATCATGGTGTATAGGGTCATTAATCAACTGGACGAACTCAGGAAGGCTTAGGCCTTCCATATAAGGAAGCAAGGGAGTATCTGGGACCATTCTTTTTGTGGCTCCACTAGTATCGGCTCCAGCATTAGAGTCGGGGCCACCACTAGTGGTACGTCCTACACTAGACATGATGAAGGTGAAAGGTGGAAGAGAACCAGGGATAGGAACAGAAGGAGAACCTGATGAACCAGAATCAAAGTCGGAATGGGGACTCGGCGAAGGACTAACTCGGACCCTATGCGTTGGAGTAAGTCTTCCTAATGGAAATTGAGAATGAAGTCCTTGGAGTCTTTGGGATGAACGCCTTGGGGGTGTAATTATGGAAAAGATACACGAAACCCAATAAGGAAGATAAGTAAACAAGGGCACGACGTTGTAGATTAATTAATTAATTACAATGTTTTAGAATCTGCTTGGCGGTGTAAACCAGGAACTCTTCGATTTAGGTGTGTGTGTGTGTGATAATTATGTTAATTTTAATTAATCCCAGACATGTGTATAGATAAAATAAAAAATATGTTGTATAAATGTAAATAAAATTGAAAGCAACAATAAATAAACAACTAAAGATGCATAAATTTAAACCCAAAAAGGAGGGACTCCCAACAACTAGTCTAAGGGTGGGAAAAATCTACTCAAAACACACAATATAGCCAATAGATCCAAGGTCAAGAGGGACATGGATCTAAAGGTCAAATATGCTGAAAATAGGTGCATAAAACAGCAAGAAACCAGAGGGAAAAATGTTGAAAAATAGGTGACGAAAGGTTACAACCTAAAGGGAAACGTAGGGGACCCTAAAAAGAGGACCAAACAAAACTGAAAAGAGGTGTTTTGGATGGAAAAATAACCAATCTTAAATGGATCTGAAAAGACAAGTTCAGATCTGAAAAAATGGCTGAAAAAAAATGAAATCTCAGAAGACCTGCTTTAGCTAAACTCCTCCTAAAAAGGTGGAAGTGTATTGAAGCCCTAAGGGGCTTGGTTCCTACTTCAACGAGTAAAACTAAGCAATAAAAGGTCCAAGATGGAAAATATGGAGGTCATAGAACCTTGAACAATGCCCTATAAAATCTCTAAAAAATAATAGAAACATCCCGCAAAAATTTTGAGGTCGCAGGTACTGGCCTATTTTCTATTGAGGTCGTAGTTTTTGGGCAGTTTTCCGCTACTTGAGAGCTGAGGTCATAGGTTTTGGGCTGAAAAGTTCAACCTGCATATCTGGCTGTCTCGACAACACGTTTCAAAAAAAATTTGTCGTGGTTGATACCTGTTACCTGCGCAAATGGCCCAGAAACACACAGAAGTTATAATTTTTACTGTTTTAGGGTAAAAAGGGTCAAAAACAACATTAAGGAATGAAAAATAAGAATTTGAAGAAAAACCCTAGTGGTTGAAGCAACTAGTCATGCAGGGATCTAAAAAAAAACAACAGTCGTAATTAAAAACCCTTGTGGAGTCGCCAGTTGTTAAAGTGAATTCTAATTGCAAGCATATGAAAAAAATCTCACTTTAGTTGTGCATAAAAAATAGCCCTGATATCAAATGTGGTTGTCCATTTCCTTATATCTGTAGTGGGTGATCAGAATAAATGCTACAAAAATCCAAATCTATGCAGTTAAAGACATTAAACAGCGAAAATAAACAAGAGTTGCTCCATACATCCAATATACAAGACAAGAATTTATAAATATTTTTTCGTATTATGACACTTGGGAAGGGAACCCAGAAAGATGTTACCAGTCCCCCTCAATGGGATGGGTTCTTGTATGTCCTTTGTGCTTCAGATCCAGGATCTCTCTCTCTTGATGGTGTACAAAACCCAAACAAAATAGAATTCAAAGGGAGCTCACAAGAAAAAGTAGAAAAAATATGACAATGATGGAGGATCAAAGTCAAACCAAAAGTATATATCAAAAGGTAATAAAAAAGGTCGTGAATAAATGGAAAAACCCTTCTATTTATAACAAAATATTGAGTTAGTCTAAATATTGGTGTATAATTAAAATATTATTAACCAAATCTAGATCCAACTTAATTGGAATATTTTATTATTTTTGGTGGAGGGAAAAGGAATTTAGAATTAGTTAAATCCCTTTATTTAGAAATAATAAATAAATAAATTATTTATTTATTATTTCAAGGATGAGGTTAAGGAATAATTAATTAAATGATGATTTATTTAATTATTTAAAAATGATTTAGTCAAATTCAACAAGGAATATTATTAAATAGTGATTTAAATAATTATTCCTAGAGAATAATAGAATAAATAATAATTTATCTAATTAATTCTCATGTTTTGGGTTAAATATGACCAGGAATATTAATTAAACAGTGGTTTAGTTAATTATCCCTAGAGGAAAATCAAACAAATAAGGATTCATTTAATTATTCCTCATGGGGTTTCCTGTTTAGACCAGAAATAATTTATTAAACTATGGGTTATTAAATTATTTTTCATAGTGAAAGCAATTTTACTATGGTAAAATTGGTCTTACATGGTGTAATTTAGTCCATCTAATAGTAATAGGTTAGATGACCAAAAATTGGTGTAACACATACCCTGTGCACAAATTTCGGCATTAAAGATTCAGAGAGACATTTGGTTCTAAAGTACCGTAGTTGTTTACACAGATACATTTAAGAGGAAATAGAGTTCCTCGACATTGCCTTGCTTGGCACGACATATCGCTATGCTGCCAAGATCAAGCAGAAATTTAAGTAAAAGAAGCGATACTTTGGATCTGTGAATATGAAGCTAGGGAAAGGCTCCCCATAACCACAGAACAAGGGGCAAAGTGAAAGAAGGGTGACTCAGAACAACACCACAAGTATAAAAAAGGACATGTGGAAGTGGTGTGAATTTCATAACAGCTCCACTCTGAAAAAAAGTGAGTGTTAAACCAAACAGTCATTGGTGGCTGAACATAAGACATCTGAATCAGATGCATGTTCTAATTCTGAGTCAAAACCGGACAAGGGGAATGACAAATGGAATCATATCATTGATGCAGATCCCAGTGCCACTGTTGCCACCACCAAACTCTCCGAGGATCTAGAGGAGTGGGAGCACCTCTTCCATTCGGAGATGTGGGTGAAGGGTTCTCCACTGCAATTCCTTATCGATAGCAGAAGCTAAAATAACCTCATTTAAATAGAGGTCGTGAAGCGGCTTGGCCTACCAACCACAACACACCCGCAACCATATACCATTGGGTAGCTTCACTAAGGAAGGGATCTTCGCGTCAGCCAACAGTGTCGCCTTTCGTATATCATCAAGCCCTTCAAGGATGAGGTATTGTGTGATGTTGGTCCTCTTGACATGTATGATGTATTATTGGGCCAACTATACTTGTGGAAGCGACATTTTGTGTATGATTCTAGACCTCGTCCTATTATTATTAATTTTTGAAATAACTTGTAGAGGATATCGGAGGTAGTACCACCTCTCGTCATCTCTTTGATTACTGAAAAGAAACGTAGTAAGACTATTTCTCAAACTAGGAAATTTGTTTTCATTGCAATTCACCCATGGGGAATGAAGAATATTATGGCCACAACCTCCAAACAGGGCTCCCCTGCACGACAAGAAAAAATGGACAAAGTTGTGGAGGAATACAACGAAATTTTCTCTTCACCCACAGAGATTCCTCTACACTGTCAAGTCAAGAAATCCATTGATATGACCCCAGACGCACCGCTTCCTGATGTTTTCATACCTCATGTGACCACACAGATAAAATACACATGTGTAGTGTCTGACATTCGCCAACATGTCCACGACATCTTGGAGAAATCCAATGACAACTACAAGCAGCACCAAGATCAACATCAAGTGCCACACAATTTCCAGGTGGGAGACACATTTTGGTTACATTTTCAGAAGGAGCACCTCTCTGGACCCGACCGAAAGCTACGCTAACCTCAAAGAAATACAACGCCTTCACTAGGGAAAGTGGTTCACCAGGGACTAGGTTCAACATAAATTTTTCTACCTCATGGAGGCTCTGCACGCAATGGGGACCATTGTTTTCTAAGGGGGGAGGAATGATTCATGTGGATATTGGTGGCCAACCACCTATTCTACCTATTCAGTGTCATGAGTTTTCTTATTTACTATTTTTAGTAGCTTTTTGGGTCTTCAAATCCAGATCCATTTTGAGGCCCAAAACGGCGTAGTCCATTTTTCCTCAAAGGAGGTTTTCACTTGAGGTTTTTTTTTTTGGTTGGTTAGAGGATGAATGGAATGGGAGCTCTGATGCTCTTAATCAAATTTAGCTCCTTACTTATTGAATATGTAAATTAAGCTCTAGAGAGAGGCTTCTTATAGAATTTAAATCGATAACCATTTACCAAAAGTGGAATCTTCTCTTCATCTATAGTTTTGATCCTAATTTATCCATGATCATAGAAATTTTCAACTAGAAAAGGCCCTAGTCATCTAATCATAACATTTCCTTCAAAATCCTTAAACATTGAGTCATACAAGAGGGCCCAATCACTCTCCTAAAAGGCTCCATCTTTAATACGATTGTATGCCAACTTTTTCTTTATAGTTATACCACTTCAATATGCAATAAGGCCTACATCCTATATTCATCAAGTGTATTAATTTTTGCAACGTTTCATCATATACTCTCATGAGATCCATGTTGAGAAGGGATACCATCTTCAATGTGTTGTACTTAAACTCAATAGCTAATAAGGCCTTCTTTCCGTACACTAAATCATAGGGGGTGAACCTAGTGGTGGTTTTCCAAGTGGTGTTGTAGGCCCACGTGGCCTCAAAAATCCTTTCTACCTAATCATTTCTATTGTTTTTTACCATTTTAGTCAAAATATTCTCCAAATCCTGATTAATGACTTCCACTTGTGTTAGGTGTAAATTTCTGAATATAAGGTGTTATGCGGGATTTACGATTGCGTAAAAAATAATCTCCCCTAGGTTAGATGGCCAACCTAGAACAATAGAGAAAAAAGGAACCCAATGCTTTCCTTAAAGTAAATAGATGATGGAATGAAGCCTACCTGGAATTCGCCGCATGATTCATTCCTTCTTCATCTTGAATACTCCAATTCCATCTATGATTTCTAAAATTAGAACATGCACATTTAGATAACACAAGCCAAGAAACTACGAGATCTATGCACTATCATATAAGTACTATATTCAATAGATCAGCATGGTATTGAAATAAGTGAAATAACGACAATCACATATAGGAAAATAGAAAACTCTTTGCATTAATATAAATGGAAGGATATTAAAACCACAAATAGGTGTTGATCTTATAGAATCACTAGTACATTTGGCGGAAATTCCGACGCTTTAGTTCCGACACTTTTGACCAAATGTCGGAAATTTCCCCAAATTTTATCAATTTTTCAAATCCTGCCCACAACTGTCGCTATACCGATGTTTGGAGACAAGTGTCGGTATTTTGACACTTAGAGGTAAGTGTTAGTCTTGCGACATTTCGAGAAAAGTGTCAGAATTGCAACAGATTGGAGGAAAGTGTCAGTCTTGCGATACTTAGAGCTAAGTGTCACTATTGCAATGTTTGGAGCAAAGCATCAGAATTGCGACGGATTGGAGGAAAGTGTCGGTCTTGCAACACTTAGAGCTAAGTGTCGCTATTGTGACGTTCGGAGCAAAGCATCGATATTGCGATGATTTGGGGCAAATCAAAGAAATGTTAACCATCAAAATTTTTAAGAAATGTTAACCATCAAAATTTACTAAGTTGTGACCACACGGGTGCCCTATGCATGTTCGTGCAGCCCGTTTTTCGTTGCTCCCTTATGCCTTCGTTCGGCCGTGCACGTCGTGTCATGCCATGTGAGGGTGCCCGCCCAAACGTGTTCGGGTCGGGTCGTTTCGTTTGAGGGCGTTCGTATCAAATTTGCCAAGTTGTGACAGCACAGGAGCCTTGTGCACGTTCATGTGGCCCATTTGTCATTTTCTCCCTTGTGCCTTCGTTCGGTATCCCGCCGTGTCGTTTCATTTAAGGGTGCCCGCCCAAACCCATTCGGGTAGGATCATTTCATTTGACGGCGCCCGATGAAACTCGTTTAGGTAGGGTCATTTTGTTGAGGGTGCCCGCCCAAACGCGTTCAGGTCGAGTCGTTTCGGTTGAGGGTGCCTGCCCAAACGCGTTTGGGTCGGGTCGGTTTAGTTGAGGGCGGTTGTATCAAATTTGCTAAGTACTTGTGACCGTACGAGTGCCCTGTGCACGTTCGTGCGGCCCGTTTGCCGGTTGCTCCCTTGTGTCTTCATTCGGTCGTGCGCATCGTGTCGCGTCGTGTGAGGGCGCCTGCCCAAACGCATTCAAGTTAGATCATTTCGTTTGATGGTGGCCGTATCAAATTTGCTAAGTTGTGACCACAAGGGTACCTTATGCACGTTCGTGTGGACCGTTTATCATTTTCTCCCTTGTGCCTTTATTCAGTCAGGCGCGCCGTGTCGTTTCGTTTGAGGGCACGCTCCCAAACCACTTCAGGTCGGGTCATTTAAGTTAAGGGCACCCACCCAAACGTGTTCCAGTCGGGTCGTTTCAGTTGAGGGTGCCCGCCAAAACGTGTTCGGGTCGAGTCGTTTCAGTTGAGGGCGCCCGCCCAAATGCGTTTGAGTCGGGTCATTTCGGTTGAGGGCGCCCGCCCAAACGCATTTGGGTCAGGTCGTTTCAGTTGAGGGTGGTTGTATCAAATTTTCTAAGTACGTGTGACAGCATGGGTGCCCTGTGCACGTTTGTGTGGCCCGTTTACCGGTTGCTCCCTTGTGCCTTCGTGTAGGTTTTAACCCTGAACAGAAATTCTCTACACACGAATCTTATAACAAAAAATAAACAATAGCGAGAGCATAAAACATAAAATAGATAAACACAGAGATTTTCCCCTGGATCCCAAATCGGGACGACCAACTTGATTTTTCATTATATTCCTTTTAGTGTTACAACACATATATATACATGCTGAAGCATGCATAAACCCCAATCCATAAACCATGGTTTAGAACATAACCGTAGTTCCCTTGACCGGATCTCCAAAAATACCAGGGGCCGAAAACCATCGTACCCCAAAACCATGTGCAAAACCATGCACAAAACCATGGACGTGGACTACCCACCGGAAATTAAGGACCAAAAAATATAACACATACCCAACATTCTCCCACTTGTTGTTTTCTTTCCACAGGGGGTCACAAGAGAGCTTAGTCATTGGCCCAATTCTTCAACAGCCATTGTTTCTCTACACCAAGAGAACTTCTGAGTGCTCACAGACTTTGTTAATGCATCTGTAACATTCTTCAAAGTGTCCACCTTTACCAGCAACACCCTTTTAGCCTCAACCATATCTCTAACAAAGTGATATTGAACATCAATGTGCTTTGTCTTTGAATGATAAGCAGGGTTATTAGCCAAGAAAATTGCACTTTGGCTATCACAGTCTATCCTTATAGCTTGCTGTACCAACCCCATACTTGAACACAATCTTTGCAACCAAACTGCTTCCTTGCTTGCATGAGTGGCCGCTATGTATTCTGCCTCTGTAGTTGAAAGAGCCACTACAGACTGTCTTTTACTCATCCAACTGACTGCGCCTCCAAATAGGCTAAACACATACCCACTTGTAGATCTTCTTTGGTCCAAATCTCCAACCCAGTCTGCATCAACAAAACCACGAATGTCCAAAATTCTTTCCAATCCCGGTCTTCCCTGGTAGCACAAGCCATAATCACTAGTGCCACGTAAATATCTGAAAACTCGTTTCATTGTTGTCCAATGCTCCTTCCCTGGGTTTGACATAAACCTGCTCAATACTCCCACTGCATGTGCAATGTCTGGTCTAGTACAGACCATTGCATACATCAGGCTACCCACTGCACTTGCATATGGAACACGGGACATATACTCCTCTTCTTCTTGTGTCTTGGGACACTGTTCAACAGACAGCTTTCCACCTACAGGAATAGGAACATTCACCGGTTTACTATCCCGCATATTGAACCTCTGCAATATAGTCTCGACATACTTCCTCTGGTTTAACCAGAGCTTCCTCTTTGCCCGATCTCTCTTAATTTCCATGCCCAAAATATAGTTTGCAGCACCAAGATCCTTCATGTCGAATTTGGAGAACAGTTGGGTCTTCAAATCTTGGATAATTTCTTTGTTATTTCCAATCAACAACATATCATCCACATACAAGACCAAATAAATAACACGGTCACCAATTAATTTAAAATAAACACAGTGATCCTCCTTGCTTCTGGTGAAGCCAAGTCCCCGTATATAGGTATCAAATTTCTGATACCACATCCTTGGTGACCGTTTTAACCCATACAGAGACTTCTTCAACCTGCATACCAGTTCTTTCTTACCCTTCACCATAAAGCCTTCAGGTTGCTTCATGTAGATCTCCTCTTCTAGATCCCCGTGAAGAAAAGCTGTCTTCACATCCATCCGTTCTATCTCAAAATCAAATGCAGCAGCAACAGATAAAAGTAATCTAATAGAAGTAACCTTGGCAACAGGAGAAAAAATATCACCAAAATCAATTCTCGGCACCTGGGAATAACCTTTCGCTACCAACCGAGCTTTGTATTTCTCCACCTTGCCTTCTACATTCATCTTCTTCTTAAACACCCATTTTCTCCCAATGGGCTTCCTTCTAGCCGGCAACTCCACCAGATCCCATGCCTCATTTTTGTGCAAGGATGCCATTTCATCAACCATGGCCTCCTTCCAGAGTTTTCCATCCTCGAAATCTACTGCCTCCCTGACAGTTCTGGGATCATCATCAGTTATAGTTAAGGCAAAACCTGAATAGAAAGCAGATGGACTATACCTTTCTGGTTTCCTTCTTTCCCGAACTGATCTTCTCAAATATGGAGTTTGTGGCTCTTCCTCTTCTGAGTCTTCTTCTGTTGTAGAGTCTGATTCATCCTCCTTTAGCTCAAACTCTATCTTCTCAGGTTCCTTTGGTAGGACTTCATGTGTAACAACATATTTCACCTCTCTAAACACCACATCTCGTTGTACACAACCTTCTTTATTTCTAGGTTCCAAATCTTGTAACCCTTTAAACCATCCTTATACCCAATAAAGATGCACCTTTCAGATTTATTATCCAACTTGGTCCTTTTCTCCTTTGGAACATGTACATATGCATCACATCCAAATACCCTTAGATGTGAAAGAGAGGGTTTCTTACCAGTCCATACCTCATGTGGGGTCTTATCCTCCAATGCTGATGAAGGTGATCTCTTAACTAAGTAACATGCAGTCTCCACTTCCTCTGCCCAGAATTCTTGTCCTAACCCGGTACTGCTGAGCATGCTTCTTGACTTTTCCATCAGTGTTCTATTCATTCTTTCTGCAACTCCATTTTGCTGAGGTGTGTATGGAGTATTCTTCTGTCGTGCTATACCACACTTCTTACAGAATTCTTCAAATTCCTTCTTGCAGAACTCCCCACCATTATCTGTCCTCAGTGCCTTTATCTTCTTCTCTGTCTGGTTTTCCACCAAAGACTTAAATTCTTTAAATTTGTCATAGACTTCAGATTTCTTCCTCAAGAAATATATCCATGTATTCCTTGAGAAGTCATCTATGAATGAAACATAGTACACAGACTTTCCCAGTGATGGAACTGACACAGGCCCAAACACATCATTGTGCACAAGTTATAATATCTTGTTTGCCCTCTTAGCACCAGAAGGAAAACTCACCCGATTCTGCTTCCCATATACACAATGTTCACAGAAATCAAAATCTAGAGAACAATTTGACATACCTTCTACCATACCATCTCTATGCAGTATATTTGACATACCTTCTCACCTTCATCTCTATGCGATTATTAAAACCCTTCTCAATATGTCCAAGCCCTTTGATGCCACCAGCATGGGTCTTACCCCCTACTCCGAAGATAAGCTGAACAGCACAACCACTTTCGGGAACCAGGCTACGTCGCATCCATCAATAAAGATGCTACCTTGTAGCTTCAGGATTCGATTCGAACTCTAGCCCATTAATGCGATTGCTCCCGAACCATCTTGCGGGCATCTTTCTCGGTTTCTTGTTTTTACACGCATCATCCATCTAACCCCAAAATCTGAATTCAGCCAATGCGAATATGTGACTGCAAGATATTTCTAATCCTTCCACCTTGCAGCTTCAGCTTGACCTTTCCACGTCCGATGATTCTGGCCTTCCTATCATCCCCTAGGAAGACATCACCACCATCATATTTCTCATACTCATAGAACCACTCCCTATGGGGAGTGAAGTGAAAGGATGCACCTGAGTCAATCAACCATGACTCATGATCTACATGTGTATTTGAAGAAGAAGCCAAATACACATCCCCACCTTCATCTGAGGTGGTTTTTGCCTCTGCAGAAGGAGCTTCATCAGATCCTTTTCCTTTCTCAGGAGCTTTAGATCTGCATTCCTTTTTGTAGTGTCCTTCCTTTCCGCATTTCCAGCACACCTTTACAAACTTTCCAGGAGATTTAGATCTTCCTCT
This sequence comes from Pinus albicaulis, assembly GCA_034641835.2. NCBI lineage: Eukaryota > Viridiplantae > Streptophyta > Pinopsida > Pinales > Pinaceae > Pinus > Pinus albicaulis. The sequence continues at coordinate 1,182,051,664 of CM076578.1, read as the reverse complement.
AGATTTAGATCTCCCACTCGAAACCTTATTCTTGTTTCTATTTTGGGACCTTCCTCGTACAGATAAGGCATCTCCATTTTGACCCTCCATATTTCTCTGTCTCATTTCCTCTGACAGCAAGGCTGAGACAATGTCATCCAAATTCAAGGTAGTTGTATTGCTACCTATTGCAATAACCAGACTGTCCCACAAGTCTCGTAGAGAACACAACAAACTAATGCACTTATCTTCATCTAAGATTTTAATATCAACAGATGACAGCTGACTTACCACAATATTGAAGGTATTCAGATGCTCTGTCACTAAGTCTCCATCCTTCATCCTAAGGTTATATATCTTTTTCCACAGGAACATAATTGACGAGAGACAAATTAATTTTAAGTCATTTTCTAAATTCTTAGCTGTGCCATTTTGAATACATTCAACAATACTAAATCTGAGACACACAGCGATGTGCTCTTAGCCTTCAAGATCGATTTCTTCGGTCTCCATCGACATTCTCATTGGTTTAACGTGGATCTGCGATATCCACGATATTTATCCACTGACCAGATCCTCCATCTTGACTACAACTCAAAACGCTATGACCTTTAAATTTCCACCGATCTATCTTCCTTCTTCGCCATCTTCTTTCGCACCGTCCGATCCGCGGATCTCCCCTTTGTGAAGTCTATAGAACCCGAACAAAAAACCCTCAGCAGCAAAGGCATCCCCTTGAAGCCGAAACAACTCTGATACCATATGTAGGTTTTAACCCTGAACAGAAATTATCTACACACGAATCTTATAACAAAAAATAAACAATAGTGAGAGCATAAAACATAAAATAGATAAACACAGAGATTTTCCCCTAGATCCCAAATCGAGACGACCAGCTTGATTTTTCATTATATTCCTTTTAGTGTTACAACACATATATATACATGCCGAAGCATACATAAACCCCAATCCATAAACCCTGGATTAGAACATAACCGTAGTTCCCTTGAACGGATCTACAAAAATACCAGGGGCCGAAAACCATCGTACCCCAAAACCATGTGCAAAACCATGCACAAAACCATGGACGCGGACTACCCACTAGAAATTAAGGACCAAAAAAAATTTTCCGAGGCGCTACCCCGGACCCTGACAGGGGGGGCTACCGCCCCCCCTGTGACCCCCCCGTTGCACGTGCTTAGTCGTGGAAAGAATATAACACATACCCAACACTTTGTTCAGTCATGCGTGCCGTGTCACACCGTGTGAGGGCGCCTGCCCAAATGTGTTTGGGTTGGGTCATTTCATTTGAAGGCGGTCGTATCAAATTTTCTAATTTGTGACCGCACGAGTGCCTTGTGCACGTTCGTGCGGCTTTTTTTCCGTTTTCTCCCATGTGCCTTTGTTCGGTAGCCCACTGTGTCATTTCGTTTGAGGGCGCCCGCCCAAACCTGTTCAGGTAGGGTCGTTTTGTTTGAGGGCAGTCGTATAAAATTTGCTAAGTTGTGACCACACAGGTGCCTTGTGCACGTTCATGCGACCCGTTTTCCATTTTCTCCCTTGTGCCTTCGTTCGGTAGCCCACCGTGTCGTTTCATTTGAGGGCGCCCGTCCAAACCCGTTCGGGTAGGGTTGTTTCATTTTAGGGTGCCCATCGAAACCCATTCAGGAAGGGTCGTTTTGGTTGAGGGTGCCCACCCAAATGCGTTCGGGTCAGGTCCTTTCGGTTGAGGGTGCCCGCCCAAACGTGTTTTTGTCGGGTCGGTTCGATTGAGGACAACGGTATCAAATTTGCTAAGTAATTGTGACCGCACGGGTGCCCTATGCACATTCATGCAGCCCGTTCTCCGGTTGCTCTCTTGTGCCTTCATTCAATCGTGCACACAGTGTCGCGTTGTGTGAGGGTGCCCACCCAAACACATTCGAGTCGAGTTGTTTCATTTGATGGCGGCCGTATCAAATTTGCTAAGTTGTGACCACACGGGTGCCTTATGCACATTCGTGTGGCTCGTTTTCCGTTTTCTCCCTTGTGCCTTCATTCAGTTGGGCGTGCCATGTCATTTCACTTGAGGGCACCCACCCAAACCCGTTCAGGTCGGGTCGTTTCGGTTGAGGGCACCCGCCTAAACGTGTTCGAGTTGGGTCGTTTCGGTTGAGGGTGCCCACCCAAACGCGTTCTGGTTGGGTCGTTTCGGTTGAGGGCGCCTGCCCAAATGTGTTTGGGTCGGGTCGTTTCGGTTTACGGCGGCTGTATCAAATTTGATAAGTACTTGTGACCGCACGGGTGCCCTGTGCATGTTCATGCGGTGCGTTTGCCGGTTTCTCCCTCGTGCCTTCGTTCAGTCGTGCGCACCGTGTTGCACCATGTGAGGGCGCCCGCCCAAATGCGTTCGGGTCGTGTCGTTTCATTTGAGGGCAGTCGTATCAAATTTGCTAAGTTGTGATTGCACAGGTACCTTGTGCACGTTCGTGCGGCATGTTTTCCGTTTTCTCCCTTGTGCCTTTGTTCGGTAGCCCACCGCGTCGTTTCGTTTGAGGGCACTCACCCAAACCCATTCGGGTAGCGTCGTTTCATTTAAGGGTGGTCGTATCAAATTTTCTAAGTTGTGACCACACGGGTGCCTTTTACACGTTCGTGTGGCCCGTTTTCCATTTGCTCCCTTGTGCCTTCATTCAGTAGCTCGACATGTTGTTTCATTTGAAGGTGCCCGCCCAAACCCGTTCAGGTAGGGTCGTTTCATTTGAGGGCGCCCGTTGAAACCCGTTCAGGTAGGGTCATTTTGGTTGAGGGCACCTGCCAAAACACATTTGGGTCGGGTTGTTTCGGTTGAGGGCGCCTGCCCAAACGCGTTTGGGTCGGGTCGGTTCGGTTGAGGGCAGCTGTATCAAATTTTTTAAGTACTTGTGACCACACAGGTGCCCTGTGCATGTTCATGCAACCCGTTTTTCGGTTGCTCTCTTGTGCCTTTGTTCGGTCGTGCACGATGTGTCACACCGTGTGAGGGCACCCGCCCAAACGCGTTTGAGTCGGGTCATTTCATTTTATGGCGGTCGTATCAAATTTTCTAAGTTGTGACCACACAGGTGCCTTATGCACATTCATGCGGCCCATTTTCTGTTTTCTCCCTTGTGCCTTCATTCAATCGGGCACGTCGTGTTGTTTTGTTTGAGGGCACCCACCCAAACCCGTTCGGGTCAGGTCGTTTCGGTTGAGGGTGCCCACCCAAACGTGTTTGGGTCGGGTCGTTTCGGTTGAGGGCGCCCACCCAAACACGTTCGGGTCGAGTCGTTTCAGTTGAGGGCGCCCACCCAAACGCGTTTGGGTCAAGTCGTTTTGATTGAGGGTAGTTATATCAAATTTTCTAAGTACTTGTGACAGCACGGGTTCCTTGTGCATGTTCGTGCGGCCCGTTTGCCGGTTGCTCCCTTGTGCCTTCGTTCAGTCGTGCACGCCGTGTCGTTCTGTGTGAGGGCGCCCGCCCAACCGCATTCAGGTTGGGTTATTTCATTTGAGGGTGGTCATATCAAATTTGCTAAGTTGTGACCGCACGAGTGCCTTGTGCACGTTCGTGCAGCCTGTTTGTCATTTTCTCCCTTGTGCCTTCATTCGATAGCCCGCCATGTCGTTTCGTTTGAGGGCGCCTGCCAAAACCCGTTCGGGTAGGGTCATTTCGTTTGAGGGCGCCCACCCAAACCCGTTCGAGTAGGGTTGTTTCGGTTGAGGGCGCCCGCCCAAACGTGTTCGGGTCGAGTTGTTTCGGTTGGGGTCACAAATTTGCTAAGTACTTGTGACCGCATGGGTGCCCTGTGCACGTTCGTGCAGCCCATTTGTCGGTTGCTGCCTTGTGCCTTCGTTCAGTCGTGCGCGTCGTGTCACGCCGTGTGAGGGCGCCTGCCCAAACGCGTTCAGGTCGGGTCGTTTCGTTTGAGGGCAGTCGTATCAAATTTGCTAAGTTGTGACCGCACGAGTGCCTTGTCCACGTTTGTGCAGCCTGTTTGCCATTTTCTCCCTTATGCCTTCATTCAGTAGCCCGCCGTGTCATTTCGTTTGAGGGCGCTCGCCAAAACCCGTTCGAGTAGGCTCATTTCATTTGAGGGCGCCTGCCCAAACCTGTTCGAGTAGGGTTGTTTCGGTTGAGGGCGCCTACCCAAACATGTTCGGGTCGGGTCGTTTTGGTTGAGGGCGCCCACCCAAACGTGTTTGTGTTGAGTCATTTCAATTGTGGGCGCTCATATCAAATATGCTAAGTTGTGACCGTATGGGTGCCCTCTACACGTTCGTGTGGCCCGTTTGCCGTTTTCTCCCTTGTGCCTTCGTTCGTTCATGTGCGCCATGTCGCGTCGTGTGAGGGCGCCCGCTCAAACGCGTTCGGGTCAAGTCGTTTCATTTGATGGCGGTCGTATCAAAATTGCTAAGTTGTGACCACACGAGTGTCTTTTGCACATTCGTGTGGCCCATTTATCATTTTCTCCCTTGTGCCTTCATTCGGTAGCCTGCCGTGTCGTTTTGTTTGAGGGCACTCACCCAAACCCGTTCGGGTAGGGTCATTTCGTTTGAGGGTGCCCGCCCAAACCCATTCGGGTAGGTCCTCCTATTTCCAAGCTCTTTTGGCTCCCTATTTGTGGTATAAAATCACACTTTGTATCTAATTTTGTGTTCCAACACTCAATTTTTGTCCCTTATGGGGAACAAGTTGCACAAGACAGTACAATTTTATGTCCACATCCCCATTATTTCCATTTAGACCAATATTAATGCATAAATTTTCAATAATAATATAATATTAAATTTCATTATTACTTTTCAAACACTCCTTAAGTACCTCTTGTCCACATCAAAATGGCATAGGTAAGAAAAAGTTCTAAAATAAATTAGACTCGACATAATAAAAATAGTAGGAAAAAGATATAGTTATATATTGCAATAAATTAGACTCTCCCTTGTGCCTTCATTCAGTCGGGCGCGCCGTGTGAGGGCGCCCGCCCAAACGCGTTCGGGTCGGGTTAGGTCGTTTCGTTTGAGGGCAGCCATATCAAATTTGCTAAGTTGTGACCGCATGGGTGCCTTGTGCACGTTCGTGTGGCTCGTTTGTCATTTTCCCCATTGTGCCTTCCTTCGATCGAGCGTGCCGCGTGAGAGCGCCCACCCAAACGTGTTTGTGTCGAGTCGTTTCGTTTGAGGGTGGTTGTATCAAATTTGCTAAGATGTGACCGCATGGGTGCCTTGTGCACATTCGTGCGGCCCATTTTCTTTTTGCTCCCTTGAGCCTTTGTTCGGTCGAGCGCGCCATATTGTGAGGGTGCCCGCCCAAACACGTTCGAGTCGGGTCGGGTCATTTTGTTTGAGGGTGGTTGTATCAAATTTGCTAAGTTGTGATCGCACAGGTGCCTTTTGCACGTTCGTGCGGCCCGTTTTCCGTTTTCTCCCTTGTGCCTTCATTCGGTCGTGTGCGCTGTGTGAGGGCACCATCCCAAACGAATTCGAGTTGGGTCGTTTCATTTGAGGGCGGCCGTATCAAATTTGCTAAGTTGTGATCGCACGGGTGCCTTGTGCACGTTCGTGCGGCCTGTTTATCGTTTTCTCCCTTGTGCCTTTGTTCGGTTAGGCACACCGTATCGTTTTTTTTTAGGGTGCCCGCCCAAACCCGTTTGGGACGGGTCATTTCGGTTGGGTGCGCCCGCCCAAACACGTTCGGGTCGGGCCCCCTAAGTCCCCAATCCCTAATCCCTTAACAAATAACTCATTATTCGACCCCTAACCCCTAAGCCCTCCGAATTCAACAAATCAACTTTGAAGAAGTAATTGTTTTCTACAATATGGTTTGTAAGTTATTTAAATAGAGGTATCTTCTCTAGAGTTATTTTTTAGATCCACAGTTTCATTTACTAATTTTTTAATAAGGCGTATGACACTTTTCATGTCTATTGGATTTTTTTCTTGAAGCTCATTCTCTATACGAGTATTTTTTTCTTCAAGGGTTTCCTGGCAGAGAAAATCGCAATACAGGGTTTAGGGCGCGTTATTGCGTTATTGCTACTTCAAGGGTGTGCTGAACAGACCCCAAATAATTCATTTCCTTGCTACTTATCAGGTTCTTATTTCTTTCTAATTCACTATATACTCAGATCATGAATGTGAGAAGGCTGTTTGCAGATTATATTATTATTGTATCAACAGTGTAATTATTTCTGTGTTGTTATATCTTTCTAGTCAAAAACTTCATCTTCAGAAATATTTTCTTGTCATTTTCAAAATTGATTGCTTCATTGAGCACAACATGCAGCTTATCTAATACTTTATTGAAGCTAAGAGCTCCATCTTTGGGCAAGCTACTTTTCGGCTAACTCCACTACTTTTGATCTCAATTTTTCCAATTGCTTTCTTCTCTCATATGATATCTAAGCCTTTGCCTTTCTCTTCCCTTCTAATTCCGTAATAGTGTCATAGTGATGCCAGCCAACTTCTTTGGAAAGCCTTCCTAGCAGACAATACTTGTGACCTGGCTGAAGCCTCAACACTTTCAGAGCATCTAGAATGACCATTCTCTTCTTCCGATCATATGGTGGGGGAACCCCTTCAAAAGCCCTTATAACTCTTTTTAATAAAGCATGATGATTTAGTAGGGTAGAAGGATTACTGTATGCAAAAATCAGTCCATTATTTACTCAGATAACTTTAATTTCTTCTCAAAAAGATATGTTTTATTTTTTTGATTGTAAATATTTTTAAACAATCAAAATAAACAAACATTTAATTATTTAGAAATTATTTTAATTATTTAAAAATGATTATAATTATTTAATATATATATATATATATATATATATATATATATATATATATATATATATATATATAAATTAATTTGAGTGGCCTTAAAAAAAACACACATGTTTCATTTCAAGATATCAAAAATTTTCAAATATCAAAAGTTTTAATTTCCCTTGTTCATTTCCCTCCAGTTGCATGGTTTGTCCAGGGAAGGAGGGAGGATGCAGCCATACTGTCACCGGTTTTGAGGAAGGATGCAGCCATACTATTGTAGGTTTGGAGGAAGGATGCGGCCATACTATCGCAGTTTGGAGGAAGGATGCGGTAAGTAAAGAAATTGATCCCGAGTGCCTTTTGTAGGTCTGCTCTGATCCATTTGGTTGAAGTCCGTTGATTTATTTCCTTCTACTCTGATACATTAGGTTATAAATAACAAATCCCGTTTCGAGGGGCAGTTCAGATCTGATCCAAATCTGAGTTGGTTTGATTGCAAAAATGCGAGAGATCCTTCACATTTAGGGGGGCCAATGTGGCAACCAGATTGGCTCCAAGTTATGGGAAGTGGTCTGTGAAGAACACGGGATCGATCCTACTGGGAGATATCAGGGCACTTCAGATCTAAAACTTGAAAGGGTTAGTGTTTACTGCAATGAGGCGAGTTTTGGGAGATTTGTGCCCCGAGCCGTGCTCATGGATCTGGAGCCTGGCACCATGGACAGTGTGAGGACCGGGCCTTATGGACAAGTCTTCAGACCTGATAACTTTGTTTTTGGAAAATTTGGGGCTGGAAACAATTGGGTCAAGGGGAATTACACGGAAGGAGCTGAGCTCATTGATTCTGTGCTTGATGTCGTTAGGAAGGAGGCTGAGAACTATGATTGCCTGCAAGGTATGTGTCTTTTTCAGATTTGAATCCTTGACCTTGTGTTTTTGAAATGTAGGATTTCATTTGCTAAAATGATGTGTATTTTTGTTGTGTACATGGTTTCAAGTGTGTCGCTCTTTTGGAGGAGGTACTGGATCTGGAATGGGAACCCTCTTGATCTCCAATATTAGGGAGGAATTCCCTGATAGAATGATTCTCACATTCTTTGTTTTCCTATCTCCTAAGGTGTCAGACACAGTGGTGGAGCCTTACAATGCCACACTCTCTATTCATCAACTGGTAGAAAATGCAGATGAATGTATGGTGCTTGAAAATGAGGCTCTCTATGATATTTAATTCAGGACTCTTAAGCTCACCACACCTAGCTATAAGTACTCTTGGTTTTGGGATCTTAGCAAGTTTGGTTTTTTTATGGAATTTATTAATTTTTATGACATTGAAGTTACCAGGGAGGTGTTTTAAATATATTTATATGCCTGTAAATATGATTACCAGTTTAAAAAATTGTCAGTTTGTTTGGGTTCACTTAGGAGATTTCTTTTTTCGTTTTGATTTCTTTTTCTATCGAATGAAAAATATTCATTTATGTGGTCATATTTTCAATATTTTGTTTAATTCTACTCAGTAGGACATTTTATTTTTATACTTGAAGGTCCAAGTTTGAAATATCTTGGTCTCATTTTATTTCTATAGGGTTAAAAGTGAGTTAAAGGGAGCATTTTTGAAGATGTCTGATTACCTATATTTCGTATTTTTATCACCAATTAGATTTTCAGTTCATATGTCAAATGCATCTTATACAAATTTCTGCCTTTTGATATTGAACATCTCAATAATTTGGTTTTGAATGTTTGTTTTATGTTTGTTATAATCCAAATTGCAAGAAACATTACATGTCAATGTCAGATTCATGGGATTTTGTTTGTATTTAGTTTTGAAGTTTGTCTTGATTCATGTGGGACATGACATCTGAGTTGTTGAAACATTTTTTGGAAAAATGGTCTACTTTAAGGTTTTGTTTTTTTAATTTTCAATGCGTTCATGATGGATACATGGGAGTGATTATTTTGGGTAAAAACCCCATATCTGGCATTCTATTGATCTGTGTGTCCATGCAGTTGGTGACTTGAACCACCTGATCTCTGCAACCATGAGTGGAGTTACCTGTTTCCTAAGGTTTCCTGGTCAGTTGAACTCATATCTGAGAAAACTTGCAGTGAATCTGATCCCATTTCCCCGTCTTCATTTCTTTATGGTGGGATTTGCCCCATTGACCTCCCGTGGATCCCAGCAATACAGAGCACTAACAGTACCTGAACTAACACTACAAATGTATCTGAATAGATAGCTTCAAGAGGAGATTTATCTAAACAGATCCCAAACTGTAAAGAATAAAACAAAAGGCCAAACCCTATAATAAATGATCCAAACGAATTCTTGAAATGAAACCCTAAAAGAATCCAAATTTTTTCCCAAAAACATATGCCAAAAACAAGAATCCTTTAGCTCTATCGCTAGTCAGGAGAGACATTATATTTTTTGTTTTAGAGAGCTTCATATATGCTTGAATAATTTCCCTAAGAAGGGCCAATTCCCTGCTTGTACAATGCACCACATACCTGATCCAACACTAAACCTTACAAGGGTCAAAGTTTAGAGTAATGATCACAATAGATTATTCCTTGAAGTGATTTTAGGAGAATTAATTAATATTATTTATATAGTTCTTTAAGGCTTGAGAGAGGGATTCATAAGGTTATTCATTGGAGGATTTCTTACTAATTAAATTTTTAAATTTTAATTCCTTAGGACCTAAGCATTAGCCCTTGTAGAGAATATTGACATTTGACAAAGAAATAAATTAAGCTTCTTTCTTGTTAAAAGGAAATAGACTATGTTCATCCTTCACGCCTTCTCCAATGCCTCCTCATCCTTCTACTTCAATTGGAGCCTCCCTCTGATATCAATCCCATGATCTGGTCGAAAACAACAAGCTCCAGACAATAGACGCAGTTTCCCTGTTTACAGTGCCCATTAACAAGATAGTTGTGGTTCATAACCAGTTTCAACCATTCTATCCGAAAGCTCTAGACAATAGACGCAATTTCCCTATTTACAATGCCCATTAATAAGAGCTGTATAAATTGCGTCATTGGGACAGAGGCCTCTCTTTAACATATTTTTTATCAGCTGGTCTGCCTCAAGGAGTCTACCTAATTTGCATAATCCTGCAATTAAGGCACTATAAGTATCTACAATAGGCTGACAATGCTTCTCCATCATTTTGTCAAGAAGCTTAAATTCAAGAACACTGTTTATTTCGAGTTGCATTCCATCCAAGTCATGAATTTCATCCAAGATATCAGGATCTGAACTACCTGCTGCATCCTCATCAGGAATCAAGTGTTCTTTTTGTATCTTGTTTTCTTGAACTATACCATTCATAAGCTCACAATAAGTTCGATAATTAGGTTGGCATCCTTCATTTATCATCTTACTTAATAGATAAAAAGCATGATCCACCCTGCCTAATTTGACGTTGCCATCAATCAATGATGTGTATGTTACTTGGTTAGGCTGTAAGCCTTTCTCCTTCATTTTATCAATGAACATTTTAGCGTCTTCCAGTTTTCCTTCCCTGCAAATTCCATAGATCAATGCACTATAAGTGTAGACATTTGGATAATAGCCTTGATTTGCCATTTTGTCTAATACTTTATATGCAAGATCAATGGCACCAACTCTACATATTCCATCAACAAGTGTGGTATAAGTCACCAGGGAGGGAGCTAACCCTTACCCCAACATCTTACCAAAGACATTATCTGCCTCAAGCACCCTGTTTTCTTTGCGGGCTTGAGTTATTCTTTTTTATTTGGTCTTATGTCTAAAACTTTAAATTTCAGTGCTACAATGTGCATATTTTGGTTTCTAGGATGATTCCTTCCCATGCTAGAGCAGGGCTATCCTTGGATTTTCCATCAAAGTTAGACTTGGGGAAATATCCATGTTTGTATAATTGGGTAAGATAGCCTATGAATTGAAGTTTATGTGAGCAAGATATTCTTGTCTAAATTTTCCCTTTGTAAACAATATAGATACCTATATTACAAGATAAGGAGAGAAAGCAGGCTTGCAGAAGAGGCAATTTGATGTCGTGATGGCTCTCTCCTTTTGTTTTTTTATTTACAATTTATGCTTGAAATTGCTCTAATTTTGAAGATCTTCAACCCATTGATTTTGATTTAGACTTTTATAATAGTTTTAGGGTAACAGTGACTTTCGAAGATAGGTTAAGTGTTGTCTTGAAAAAATGGGCCTCTTTGTAGACTGGCTTTTCAATGTGGCTGATATATTCAGGAGGGTGTTTCTCCATGGTTGATTTATGAAGTATTCCTTTTCCTAATAACACATACAATCTAAAATGGTCTTCAAATTTTCACCATTGCACTTATAAAAAATTGTATTCTATAAGTTCTCCAGTCAAAACTTGTATTTGCTTGAACAAACACTACAATTGCAGCAAGGGGCGGATAAATATACAACTCTAATGCATTTGGAAGAAAGTTGAATCATGCTTCTAAAAGGCGCATAGAACATCATGCCACATAATTGACCATTATTCATCAAGCTATATCATTTTATAGTGACATAGATGAGGCAGAGGATATACATTCAAACTAGTACATTTGGTGGATTTTTTTTTTTAAATATTTTTATCCAAGCGTCAGAAGACGGACGCTTCACATGTCAGAAGAGCGAAGTTTCATAAGCGTCGGAAGCCCGATGCTTATGACGTCGGAAGAAATGCACGTCGGAAGAGCGACGTTTCTTTTTTTAAATATTTTTACTTTTTCGTCGGAAAAGCGACGTTACATAAGCGTTGGAAGAGTGACGTTTTAAACGTCGAAATACATATCGTCAGAATTGCGACAGTTGTGTGAAAAATTGATAAAATTCAAAAGACCGACGCTTTTGAAAAACGTCGGAAGAGCGAAGTCTTGGAAAACGTCGGAAGAGTGATGGTTTGGGAAACGTCGGAAGAGCGACGTTTTGGAAAATTTCGGAAGAGCGACGGTTTGGAAAACATCGGAAGAGTGATCGTTTGGAAAACGTCGGAAGAAGTGTCACTATTCTGACACTTTATTGAAGTGTCTAAATTGTGACTCTAAGGCTAACCATGGTTTTCCTGGTCTCAGACTATCACTCTTGCGATGACTATGTGTTGGAATAGCGACGAAGTGGCTGTCGGAAATTGGGCCAAATGTCCTAGTGAATATCTCCTCCAAGTTGTTAACTTTTCCTTTCCATGTCACAGTATGCACCTCCAATCACCCCAAATGCATGGAACGGTTAACCTTCCACCTCAACAGCGTAAGGGTAGAATCCAAAATCCAACCATTAACCTCTTGAATATGCAAGATGGTAAATATATAAAGGAGTGGGTTAAGTTGGGAGGATGGGATCAAAGGATAAGGGATGGAAACTCCAAGGAAGGATGAGATATGATCTGAAAGTTTACTCCAAGGTAAATGGTTGTAACAAATTCTTGAAGCTTATGGAAGAGGAAGCTTTCGGAAATGGTATCGTTTTCCCGAATTTCTAGAACCAACGCAGGTGAAAAGGGGAGAAACTTGTAGGTGAAAAATTTTGGCCAAAGTGATGCAACCTATAGGTGAATGTTGTCCAGAGGAATTCCAAGGAGCGTTGGTGCTAAAATTGGCTCAGATGAGATGGTTTTATGCAGAAATTTTGGGAAATGAAGGAGGTACACTTAGGGCTTTGTGAAATTATGTTGACAAGGGGGAATAATATGTTCATTGATACCATTAGGATACCTAATGACTAATGTGAAAAAATGGCCTATAACTAAATTCCCCCTAAAGCACAAAGTGAGAAATTATGGCTGATGACTGAAGTGATTTACCTTGTGACAAGTTTTTATCAAGAAAAATCGACGAGCTACATCTATAACAATACATTTAGATCATGATATCTCTTTTCTGAGGTAGGCATACCCATACTCAGTGCGTAAGAAAACGTAACATGTATAGTGATAAAAATACGTGTCCACAAAATCTACTGGTGGACCCATGACTGGATGACCATCTGTATGATCACATCCATTATACATTTTGATCTATGTATAACTCCTAAAATCATAGCCCGGATGGATGAAAATACACTTGGGGTCTTCTATCTCGTTCACATGACCAACCAGCATACGAGTCTAACCATGTGAATCAATGAGTTGAGGTTGAACATGTTAGACACCATCTGATTACCGGCTAATGTTTTAAGCCATTAACATTTGCGAGAGAAACCACCGATGATGTTAACGGCCCTTAAGGTACTACACTACAATTTGTATGTTGTGAGTAAATGAGTTGATGTTGAACACCACACTGAGTCTTTTGTTAGAAGGCCAATGATATAAACCTATTTTTGAGAGAGAGGAAACTTTCCATTGATGTATGCAAGAACCAAGGTACCAAAGGGGTGTTTCTAAGTCAAATTCCTAGATGATGTGTTGGTGTCAACAGGAAGCGGCCTGTCGCAGGAGGGCCTTGATGTATCCCTCATCAACGACACGAAATGGGTATCATGATTGAGACAGAATGATGATGGCATGGAACTGGATTAGGAAAAGGTAAACATGGAATGAAGGCTTAAGAGTATTGTGACAGATATCAAATAAAGTGAATTCTCTTGAACACATAACGACATTGAATGGAGTTGGCTGCATTGACCTAAAACCAAAATGGAGGCTTTGAAAAGGTATGATAAACAAAATGACAAGCATATTACCCAACCCAACAGCCACGAAGATGAATTGGAAGAGTGTCATGTTCAAGAGAGACTCACTGCCATTAGAAAAATGGAGTACATTGTCTTGCCAATTTACCCAACCATACTAGTCAGTACCTATTTATTTTTTAACAAGCTTGAGGAGGATAACATATGCTTAATCAGTAATTTCACCCTTCAGATGAATCCCTCTAAGTATTTTTGACAAACCTTGAGAAGGAGCAGTTTGACCTTGTCATGTTCGACAAGCCCATTGATGTTTTATGTTTTAACGAGTCCAACGAAGGTAAAACTTGACATCTTTTTCATTTTTAGAGAGTTTAAAAAAGAGGAGAAAAAGAAAACTCCCAATTTCCATTTTCGTAGATATTCTCTTGAGTTTGAAAATGTAGAAAACAATACTCAAGAGAAACTCTTAGCCATGTTTGACTAAGGTATTCCTTTTTCGTAAATAGTCCATCTCAGTCCAGAAAAGGGTTAAACTTATACTAAGCGGATGTCTTTTCATTTACTTTAATGAGTTCGAAAAGAAAAGTACTCAACAATATTTTCATGTTTTTGGAGTCTGAAAAGTGTTGAAAGAGGGTTGCAAGGGGTTCCTTTTTCGTAAGTTTATAGAGCCTAAAAAAGAGATAAAATTATGTTCCCTCGTCAAAATAACCTTTTTAAAACATGTCAAAACATCATTAACAACTGTCAACCTACTCAAAACACCACAAAAAGGATTAAAAATACTTGTTTCATAGTAAAAATGAATCATATCTAGGTCAAAACATTAAATTTTAATAAAATAATGCAATAAATGACCATAAATACTCAAGTTGACTATTAATTTTTACCATTTGACAATTACCTTCAATAGTGATAGTTTGGAGCACTTTTTCCCTTGATCTTATGTAGCTAATTGTGGCTAATCCAGTGGATATTTTGAGTACTTTCGCTTCCATGTAGGAGCTAAAACCCTTCTATTTCATTTTATGATCCATTTTTGTGTTTTCATGTCAATTTTTTGAGATTTTGAGGGTCATGGAGTTACTAAAACTTTCCCTAGGACCAACACACCCCCCTTGTGTCGAAAAATGCATTACACCTAGAAAATTATGACTACTAGGAGAGATGAAATGCTTTGGTTTTCTCTATAGGGGTGCGTTGGGGACAAAAAAAGTAATGGTTTGTCAATTTTCACTCAATTTTTGTCAGATTGTTTGCATGAAAAGGAGCCTAATGAATCCCTTGTTGATGTTTCATATACCCATTAGCACAAAATGACATTTATTTGGCGATAAAGAGAACATGAAAAGAAATAATTTAGTGTAGAAAATGAACTTTCCACTATCCAGGAACTGAAAAAAAGTGGATTGTTGAAATTCTTTTGGTTGCCTGGTATGAGGCAACAAATGGAGTTGTTGAAATACCTTGTTCATTCATGGGATGTTTAGGTACACTATTTCAGGTTTTGGGAACATCTTCTTAAGGTCAAGCTGGTTGATATCTACTTTATTATAGGGTTATCTAAGATGGGTGCCCCCATCTCTCTTCTAGGTCGGAGGAGTGGTGGGGAGACCACGAAACACTATATCAACACATATTTTTGACCTTGAGCCTAGCATACTAGGGATGGAAATATTAATATCAAATATGTGACCCAATTACCTTTAAGGATGATCCTATTTATTATTTCTAGATTTGCAGGTAGCTCAACACTCCATGTAGCGAGTCAATCTTACATGCAATATGGGATAGAGTGTATTGCGCCAAAAATGTTCAACTGGATCGAGGGTGTCCTGGTTAATATGAAAGAACATCTGACCAAAGAAAAAGAGGGGAAGTTGAAAACCTTTGGTTATGGTTTGATTTTAGTCTCTTTTGATTTGGAGTGGGTGCCATTTCTTCAGCCCCAACAGGTTATACTAGAGCCTATCAATCTGAGGGTACCACGTATAAGATGGTAGATAGATCATATGCTCTGACATGCAAGTCTATGAGCAATAATTTTCTCACCAACCTTCTTCGGATGGTTGTGCAGATAGTTTATCATGATCGATGACTATCCTTACAGAGGGATGGATTTCCAAGATGATCCCAAGTTCGTCCTTCCTAAGGGTGCGGCAATGGGATGTTTCAGGTAAAAATATTTCTACCACTAAATTTTTGAAATTTTTATTTTTTTTTGTTTTTGTTTTTTATGTTTTTGAGACTAAACTATTTGATATTTTGTGCAGATGTTGGACCAATTCGACTAGTGGGTGCATCATATCTCTATCATGCAGGAGTACAACCACATGAGGAGGAAATGGTACCAGTACAGGTCATTGCAGTAGGACGAGATGCGCTACGATATCTTGAGGTATTTGAGATCCTATTAGAGGTAGGATTGACCCACTTGGTTGATGAGCCTATAGTCGATAAGGTTCCCATGTGACTTCAGTGGCACACCATCAGGGTGCCAAGTCATATTGGATTTTTTATGCATAAGATGGTTTGCGTAGTGTTTTTTAATCATGAGCACCATTAGTCTACTTAGATGTTTGCATGTAGTTTTTGAAATGGGTGATGTAGCCATATCTGTCTCACAAAAAAAATATTTTGTAAAACAAAACTTATATATATATATATATATATATACATGTTTTTCAGTGTTTCCTAGTTCCTATTATGTTTTCAATATGATGCGATGTGAATTGAAAATTATTTACATTCATTGAAAATGTCTATATAAAGTAGTATTAGCGAGGTTATCTACTAAAGTGTTTATATTTATATAAATGTGTTCATATTGTACGAAATATAAACGTTTTTCTAGAATATATAATCTCAAAACAATGTGAATGATGGCAGGATTTCTAAACGAATGGATATTTGCAAGTTGTAGTAATACGAGTTGGGAATCAAGTTTGATGACTAAATGGCAATACCATGTGAAATAGCATCAGATAGTATCTCAACCACTACACTATACTCAACGATGTTTTTAGTTGACTGACCAATGAAAATCCCTTGCATACTCACCACCTCACCATTTGGAGCAAAGATAGCCCATGTTGCGGAAGATATATTTTGAGTACTGCGACTAGCACCATCGGCATAACCAGTATGCAGTTCAAGATATGTCGACATATGCAAACCAAATGTAAAAAAGATCAACAGAAATCGTGGGAAACTCTGAAAAAGACACATTGAAAACACACTCAAACATACCTATAGATTTTACACAGCGTACTACACCTAAGATCAAGCATAGTGTTTTTTGAGGTATAACCCATTTCTAGGTTGTGCTAGTGGAATTCCATCAAAATCTACCAACTCATAGGCCCCTTTTGCAAGGACTCGCCTGACAATGGATGGACCTAATCACATAGGTTGGAACTTTCCTGGACCTAACTTATCAACCTCTTGGTCATATAAGAGAACCAGGTCTCCTTCTGAGAAGACTCGAGGCTTGACACTTTTGTTGTATTGCGCCTTGACACATCTCTTATGAGATTTGTTGGCTAAAGAAACATCACACCTAGTTTCTATTGAGATTTTGTGTATTTTGGGTAGAATCATTTGTGCTCTAGCTCCCAAATTTTAAGGAGGGACTAGAGTACACTTGATCTATAAGACCCATAAATTGATTTGGGAAATTTCATCAAGTTTAGGAGATATTAAATTAATTAATTATTTTAAAATATTTTCTAATTTAAAACTTAGGGAACTTAAATAATTAAAGTGAATTTAATTACATGTGATGAAATTGTCTTAAGTCACACGGATCAAGCTTTCTTTTAATCCTAGCCATTGATTCAAGATCTGATCATGGCTATTGGTTTTCCAATGAGAAAAGTAAATGAAAGGCTTGGGGTCATTTTTAAAGACACACAGAGGTAGAGCACTAAAGCTAAGCTGAGATTCTAGGGCACGGTTTTCTAAGAATTCTCAGAAGTGTTTCAGCTGTAGAGAGGTGAATTTAGGCCAAGGGGATGATCTGATCCTGGGTATAAAATACACAAGAGGCAAATATTAGCTCAGAGAGGCAGCGCAAAAGCAGGAGAGAAAAAATAGGAGCAAGGACATCATAGTCCCTCAAGGACAGCATTATTTTCAGCAGGAAACCCTTAGGCATTACGTAGAGACCCTAAGGAGTAGCAGAGTGACTGTGTCACCTAGCCTAGGGTAAAGCGATCCCTTCTGGAGCAGCGCTGAGGGTTAGAGGGGCTTCAGAGGTTTATGCAAAGGCTTTCATGGGCAGCACTGGGGTTTCTAGGCCCTAATCTTGGCTGAGTTCTGTAAATCCTGTTTGAGGGTGTGGATCAATCATTATTTTGGCCATAGATCAGTGAGTGAGCTGCAGATCTAGTATTTCACTATCGGGTTTTCCAGATCTGGAACTCAGGAATGTTGTATTCAAAAAATTCTTAATAATAAAACCCTCCAACAGCCAAGGACCAGTTTTCCCGCATTGGGTTTTTCGGGGGACTATTTGTCCTGAAATAACTGTCACTTTGTCTATGTGTGCATGAACTTGTTCTAGATCTAGATTAGTGGAGATTTGTTATGTGTTTTGCTTCGATTTTAACTTGAATTTATTCAGTTAATAACTTGTCTAAGTAGAAGGAGCATAACCAGGTTAACAATAAATAATTTCTGCATAGTGTAAAGATTCAAAAAATTCCACATGGTATGAGAGCAATTGCAGATCTAGGAGGGTCGCTAGCAATAATCTGAAGGTTCTAGCTGCAGGAATCAGCTAGAAAAGCAGCAGAAATGCAGATCTGAAGGGACAACGCAGTTTTTATAGGAATATTCACGCAGAGGGAAGGGTGACGCTGTCTAACGATGTCTCCTAGCAAGCCCACGCAATTACTGCACAAAGGCAGCTCAAAAACAACATTGGATTGCTCTGAAGCCAGCCAGTGTGATTCAGATCTGAATCTGTTAGATCCAAAAAAGACTGTAGAAAAGCTGCAGAAATTCAGAAGGTGCTGGTGGGATTAATTTTATGAAGTTTTCATATTTTTAGCCTTAGCACAATTGACAAAGAGCAGGAGGAGATTAGCTTCTCAGAGAGTTTCTAGCCAAAGGAAACTTGCAGTTTGATCAGAGGATCAAAGAAGCTCTGAATCATATTTGATTTGGTAGATTTCCAAGGAGGGAAATCAGTTGTTAAGGACTGCGTGATCAGGATAGGTTTGATGGCCTCTCAAACTTTTTGGTTTGGAAGGCAAGGATCTTGATAGTCCTTGAGGCATACAATCTTAGAGACCATGCAGAGAAAACTTTGGCCACACCGACAGATCTAGATCTCCTTCGAAAGCATAAGGAGGCTGTTGGGCATGCCAAGAGGCTGATTATGGATGGAATCAAGGACCATATTGTACCACACTTATCTGAGAAGAAGACAGCTAATGAGATGTGGAAGACCTTTATCTCCCTATATGAGGGAAAATTTGTCCAAAGAAAGATGTTGTTGGAGACTCAGATGAGGTCATTCATGATGACCAAGGGAGAAGACATGGAACATTTTCTCTTCAAATTGTATTTGATCAGAGATCAGTTGACTAAAACTGGTGAAAAAGTGGAAGACGATGTGATAGTCAGGACTTCCCTCAATGCAGACACAAATGAGTGGGAAACCTTTGTCCAAAGTATTTTGGGCAGAGAGGACCTCCTAGATTTGGACAACTTGTGGTCAATTTTGTGTCAAGAAGAACTCCACAGATTCACCAAGAAGCAGCACAACTCTAGATTGAGAAAATTAAAGAAGGAAGATGAGGAAGATGTAGCCTTGACATCAAAGAGGCAGCCAAAGAGGAAGAAGGATCTCTCAAAGATAAAGTGCTTCCAGTGTGGTTAAATGGGACATTTTGCCAGCAATTTCCCTCAAAAGAAAAAGGACAAGGAAGCATCTTCTTCCAAAGTAGCTGTGGCGGATGATGGGTCGGAAGATGATGTAGCCATGAGTGCTCATGAACCATGGAGGTGGGGTGACATGGATATGTAGAGAAGTTACATAGAAGTAAGGCAGGATCCTTGAGCAGCTCATCTCTTGGATCACATGCAAGCTAAGACATCCTTAAGACAGTAGTGGGACAAGTGGAGCAATGGGTGCATAGATCACGGATGAATCAGAGGCAGATTTGAAGACTTGGAGGAGCAGCGTAGAGCAGAGCAACTATAGTGTAGAAGCAGCAGCAGCGTAGAGGCTGATGTGACTTCAACAGAGTTTCTTACGCAGTGCACAGGTAAAGTAGCACAAAATTCTTCAAAGGGACAGTGTTGTGTAGCAGCAGCGTGAAAAATTTCAGCACAAGGGTTCGACCTGACTTCAATAGTGCAGAGGGATTTTGTTTATGTAGGCAGAGCTGTACTTGTGCATTTTTCTTTAGATGCCAGCATAGATCTGTAGCCTATAGAGCTTCAGTGATGAGGATGCAACCCATCTAACATGTTTGTCAAATATTGGGTAGGAGATTCAGTTGTTTCTCTCAAAAACTGAAGTTTTTCTGCAGCAGATCAGCAATGGAAGTACTATGAGTAGCACAGATGTAGCATATTGAGAGGGAGTTGTAGTACATAGGTTGTAGTGGCAGTGGTAGAATCATGGGAAGCAGTAAAAAATGGCAGCAACAGTGTAGAGTTGAGTGGTAGAAGGCCAAGCATCAACAGCATAGAACCAGTGCCCAAAAGCATGTAATGCATACTGTGATGTATTGCTAGAGCACACCCTTGATGCTAAGAGGGAGTGTTGAGATTTTGTGTATTTGGGGTAGCATCAGTTGTGCTCTAGCTCCTAAATTTTGAGGAGGGACTAGAGTACACTTGATCTACAAGACCCAAAAATTGATTTGGGAAATTTCATCTGGTTTAGGAGATATTAAATTAATTAATTATTTTAATGTATTTCCTAAGTTAAAACTTAGGGAACTTAAATAATTAAAGTGAATTTAATTAAACATGTGATGAAATTGTCTTAAGTCACATGGATCAATCTTTCTTTTAATCTTAGCCATTGATTCAAGATCTGATCATGGCCGTTGGCTTTCCAACGAGAAAAGTATAAAGGAAATTCTTGGGGTCATTTGTAAAGACACAGAGAGGCAAAGCACTAAAGCTAAGTTGAGATTCTAGGGCAGGGTTTTCTAAGAATACTCAAAAGTGTTTTAGTTCCATAGAGGGGAATTTAGGTCAAAGGGATGATCTGATCCTGAGGTCTAGAATACACAAGAGTCAGAGATCAACTCAGAGAGGCTGCGCAGAAGCAGGATAGCAGCAAGGAAAGTGTAGTCCCTGAAGGATAGTGTGATTTTCAGCAGGAAACCCTCAGCGGTTACGCAAAGACCCTAAGGGGAAATGTAGTGACTACATCACCCATTCCGGGGTAATGTAGTCCCTGTCGGAGCAGTGCTAAGGGTTAGATGGGCTTCAGAGTCTGATGCAAGGACTTTTAGGGGCAGTGTTGGGGTTCCTAGGCCCTAATCTTGGTTGAGTTCTATAAATCTCATTTGAGGGTGTGGATCAGTCATTATTTTGGCCCTAGATCATCAAGTGAGCTGTAGATATAGTATTTCTCTATCGGGTTTTCCAGATCTGGAACCCAGGCTAGTTGTATTTAGAAAATTCTTAATAATAAAACCCTCCAGCATCCAGAGACTGGTTTTCCCGCATTGGTTTTTTCTAGGGACTATTTGTCTAGAAATAATTGTTTCACTTTGTCTATGTGTGCATCAACTTGTTCTAGATCTGGATTGGTGGAGATATTTTATGTGTTTTTCTTCGATTTTAACTTGAATTATTCAGTTAATAACTTGTCTAAGTAGAAGGAGCATAATCAGATTAACAGTAAATAATTTTTGCATAAAGTGTAAAGATTCAAAAATTTCCACAGTTTCATCCAAATAAGTCAATTGTAACAGACATTCCTCTTCTATGTAAGTGGCAATAAGAAGTTCGATAGTGTGTTTCAATAATGGAATTTCACACTCAATGGGGAGGATCACTTCCAAACCATAGACCAACTGAAAGGGTGTGAATCGGGTAGAAGTACTCATTGAGGTTCGATATGCCCACAAGGTTGTGTAAAGAAGTAGGTGTCTGTCATATTTATCGACCCCTACCATACGTTGAAGCATACTTTAATTAAGAATGTTGTTGAAAACCTCAACATTTCCATTAGCTTGTTGATAGTAGGGAATGGAATTTTCATGCGAAAGTCCCAACTTGGCAGCTATTTTGGTCATCTTATGATTCTAGAAATTCTTTCTATGATGTTGCCATTATGATTGCATGTGTTTTCATTGATGGAAATTCTCTTGTAAAAGACCAATTATTTTGGTTTTGGACAAGATCAAAGGTGGCACAGTGATGGAATAGAATGTCAGAATGATGGGAGAGAAGTTCTACATATCATAATTATAATATGGAAAAGGCACATATTTAAGGAACTATAAGCAAGTTGGTTAAGACGAAGTTGTGTATATACGTGGGTAAGAAGAAGCAAAGTCGTGTATGTGCTTGCGCACTAATTTTATGATACCACGAGACCTTACCATGGTATTATCCCACAATATTGAGTGCAATAATGGTTAATTGATCACGTCCAAGAATGCCATCAACACTTGTGTGGTTTTGGCTCATGGTATTGGCTAAGGCTCACATTATATAAGGAGGTGAAGATCATAGTGCTTAGGGCGTATGAGCATGTGAATTGAATGAATACTTCAATCTGAAGTATATCCACATCGAATGGAATATAATCAATAGATAGATATGATATTATGATGCACTCATGAATACAATAATGAATCAGGCTCTCTAGACCTAAAATGACTATGTATTTGCATGATTTGTTTATGAGTTATTTAGATTTGTGGTCTGGAGCATGATTCTTGAAGTGAAGGGTATGATCTGAGTTAGTTTGTAGTTTTGAAGTATTATACAATCCTAAAATGTTTACAGATCTATACGCGGCTTCGTCACAGTGAAGGTGCGTATACACATGGGTTCGGCTCTACAAAGGCGCGTATGGAAGCTAGGATTTTTCTGAAGATTCTGAAGAATGTTGAATCAAATGTCTAATCAGTTTTGTTGTATTTATGTTGTCTGTCAATGATTTCTTCATATAGATCTGGGTTGTTTGAATATTGATTATGATGCTAGTTGATTGTGTATAAATATCAGTGATTGGTTGATTGAATATGAAGGATGATATTGACTATATAAGGGTTCCGTAAATTTAGAAAATTTTGTTTGAATATCTCTGATATATTGTGAGTCTTGTGAGACCTATAATTTCAGGATAGAAAGATATATATGTAGGTTCCTCCACATAAAAGTGTGTATACACGCGGGTTTCCATAAATACAGTTGCGTATACATTTGTTTTATGAAGATTAGGGTTTTCATTGATTCCGTGTGTTGATGCAGAATTCTGGGTTCAATTATGTGGTCTAATTACAGTGATCTCACTATTATGTTCAAATTTGGGTGATGCTTTTTTTTGTTGATCTAAAAGTTGCATTGAATTAAATTCTGTTGGATCCAGTGTGAAAATTTATGAAACATGGTCTGCAGTGGTTTTAAGGGTCAAAGCCTTCAATATGAAAGTCGAAGCTTCCTTCCAGTAGGAGCTGGTGATTAGATCGAGGGGTTCTAGCTCCCTTCAAGTAATGACTGGTAAACGAGATCAGGGGGTTGGAGCTCCCTTCCAATAGTATTTGGAGAACGAGAGAAGGTTGTAGCCTTCTGCAGGTGGGTATCTATGTGTTGGTATCAGTCTGCACCAGCTCAAGAATGTAAGTAGTTTTTTATATAATAAATATTGAAGATAGAGATGAAAACAACAATGGTTTTCTCCCGACTTGGGTTTCCACCTTAAATCCTGGTGTTCATGTTTATTGCTTATGTGTGATGATTTATTTTTTTATTACGACACATTTTTACTGCATACTATATGTCTGATGAATAAATGATGCATTGGGCTAAGCAAATTTTATGAATATTTATCTGAATAATAAGTTCATTGGGAATATGTAAGTTTCCTTAAATAAATTCACGTGCATATGCTAGTTGGATTAATTAAATTCGCGTATAGAAATCAGTAAAGTAAAGAAAAGTTTTCTTATTTTTAAAATACTGATTCACCCCTCCCCCCCCCCTCTCAATATTTTTCCCAACAATTTGTATCAGAGAAGGTCCTTCTAAAGAAGCTTGTTCGCTAGAAGGAAGATATACCAAGATGAGAAATCAAGATGGAAGAGTATGTATCAAACCTCCACTCTTCAACAGAAACAATTTAATCTTCTGGAACACAAGAACAAGATCCTATCTTCAATCTCTTGGAGAAGATGTTTTCGAAATCATTGGAGGTGGTTACCAATATCTAGCTACAGTTCCAACAGATCCAGCACCAAGGAAGAACTATGAAACCAATGCGAAATTTTTCAATGCATTATTGGGAATCCTGAACGAATCAAATTTTTTCAAGGTTATGTAGTTAAATATAGCAAAGGAGATATGGGACAAAATCATTCTATGCTATGAAGGTGATGCCAAGGTAAAAAATGCTAAACTCCAATCTCTTATAATTCAATATGAAAATATCAGAATGCATAATGATGAAAGTATTTCCAATTTATTTCTACGTCTATATGAGATCGTAAATCGTATGAGAAATCTGGGTAAAGACATAAGAGACACAAGTTTAGTAGAGAAAATATTAAGATCTCTAACTCCTAAATTCGCGTCAAAAGTGTTTATTATTGAAGAGAAGCAAGATTTTTGGACTCTGTTGGAAATGTTGTCATTGATGGAAAAGGAATTGGCACCTAAACTATCCATAAGGCAAAAGAGACAGAGAGGTAGCAGAGGCAGTAGATGAAATAGAGGAATTGATGCAATAGCAACAGAAGGAATTAGAGACAGAGCAGTGGAGTTGAATAAGGGGTTTTAATACAGTTTGAAAAGAAGATGGCACATATTAATGGAGTAGCGGAACCTTGGTCGCGGCAGTGGTTCAAAACTGTCGAGGTGTGCTCCCACAATAAATCGTGACTGTTGATCTGTGGTAAGCGCCTGATGGGCGGGTCAACTGCGGAGGCACCACTTGGGTTAATTATCGGACTGTTTTTACCCCCACAGTACCATTGATCTTCCACAGATCTAATCAGACGAATACAGTCCATGTGGACAATTATGAATCATAACAAAAGGAAGCGCGTCAGAACCTGGAGTAGAAGAGCGGAACCACGATGAGTGAACAGTAAAGGTGGTTTGTGGTTTTTATCACACCGCTCTCAATGGGCAAGCGGTATTTAAGAGGTTGGCTCCGATTCCATAGAATTCTCGACACGTGGCGAGGTGGACCCCCAGAAAACCGCTTGTCACTGTGCGCCATCGCGTGTTATAATTCGACCCAAGATGCCTAGCGATATCATTGAGCACCGTTGATCTGGGAAGGGGTCATCGGACGGTCATCATTTGTTGAAGGTGCGTGAAGATTAACACAGGTACGACGGGCCATCGCACGTTAACGTTCGGCATCGGAGGTCGAGCGATATGCAGATACGCCGTTCATCTGGAAGCTGGCTAATCTAATGGTGATCAGACGCTGGACTTGTGTGAAATTTACTTATGGTACCGTGGGCATATTTTATTGGCTATTGACTATATTTGTGGGCCCGAGGTCAAAGGTTTATCATATTATTTGAAAGCGTTAAAATGTGAAAGGTTAACCTTAATCCTAAAGTTAAGTTCTAAAGTATTAAATTAATTATTTATTTACCAAGATCAATGGAATAGTGAGAGTTATGGAGACCCCGCTGGATTATCTATTTTGACCCCATCCACGAATACCATTAGCAATTGAATGGTTTTTACCCAAGGTTTTAATAAAGGCGAAAACTATATAAGGTGATGAGAATCATGAAGAAGTGTGTGTGTGCGAAAGGGTTGATAATAAAGGAATCTCTTTTAGAGATATCTGTATGAATAAACTCTGATATATCTGAATCTATGGTGCACCTGTGAATATGATGATTGATCAAGATCTTTAAATCAGATGATGATTAATTCTTGGTTCAATCGACTGATGAAATCATGAAGAACGTATAAGGGTTGTGAATGAATACTTCACTCTGAAGTATATCTGTATGGAATGGACAACAGATTGCTGAATTAAGGATGCACCTCTGAAGAAATTAAATAAATCTGGTGGCCTGCAAGGTATGTTGTGTGGAAGTGGATGAAGCGTGGTCTGTAGTGATGCTGAGGGTCGAAGCCTTCAGTAAGGGGGTTGTAGCTCCCTTCCAGTGGTAGCTGGTAAACGAGAACAAGGGGTTGTAGCTCCCTTCCAGTGGTAGATGGTAAACGAGAACAGGGGGTTGTATCTCCCTTCCAGGAAAGGCTGGTAAACGAGAGAAGGTTGTAGCCTTCTGCAGTTGGGTGCTTGCGTGCTGGTATGAGTTTGCACCAGCATAAAATTGTAAGAAGTTTTCTCTATAATAAATATTGAAGACTGAGATTACAGCAGCGATGGTTTTCTCCCGAATTGGGTTTCCACCTTAAATTCTGGTGTTCATATGTGTTGTTTATGTTTGATGGTTTGTTCTTTTATTTATGTTCATGCTTAATGCTTATCTGATGCAATGCTCTAAGTAAAGACATAATAAGATATCTGGACATACATGTTGGATGCAATACTGTAACATATGGTTTTAAGAGAAAGAAAATAAAATATTGTTCAGCTCTAAATACTGATTCACCCCCCCCCCCCCTCTCAGTATTTTTCCCAACAATTGGTATCAGAGGAGGTCCTTCTAAAATAGCTTAGCCACTAGAAGGAAGATCAAGCAAGATGAGAAATCAAGATGGAACGGCATCTATTAGGCCTCTGCTCTTTAATGGAAACAATTTAATATTCTGGAAAACAAGGATGAGATCCTATCTTCAGTCTCTGGGAGCAGAGGCATGGGAAATTGTTGAAGGAGGATATCAATATCCAGCTGCAGTACCAACAGATCTGACGGAAAGAAAGAATTATGAAACAAATGCAAAGGTGGTCAATGCTCTAATGGGAAGTCTAACTGAATCAAAATTTTCCAAAGTCATGTAGCTGAATACAACAAAGGCAATATGGGACAAAATCATTCTAAGTTATGAAGGTGATGCGAAGATATGGTGATGCGAAGATGAAAATTATAGCTGAAATCCTGAAATTCAATATGAAATCTAAAATGGATAAACCAAGAGAGCATTTTCAATTCTTTTTAAATCTACCACGGAAAAAGCAGTATTTAACAAAATAAATTGTAGGAAATACGGGAGGAAAACGTGTGAATCTACTTTGGTTGAGAAAGTCTTAAGACCACTAACAACAAAATTTCAGTCAAAAGTTTCTGCTCTTGAAGAAAAGCAGGATCTTCAAAATCTTACTGTGGTGCAACTTCATGGCATACTAACTGCATATGAAATGAGAAGAGGAGGACCATCTGAAGTCAAAGAAGAAGTCTTTAGAACTTCTACAAAAGGGAAGGAAGTACAAAAAATAGAAGGATCAGGATATATCTGAGAAGAAGATGAGATAAACTTTGTAAAGAAACTTTAACTTGGCACAGGACAGTTCAGAGGTAAGCTTCCTTTCAAATGTTTTGATTGTGGAAGAGTTGGTCATTATGTTGCTAAGTGTCCTTATAAAGAAACACATAAAAAGGGGAAGGAAGTAGCAAAAAGGAATAAGAATCGTTTTAGCACTAGAAAGAGTTACTATACTCATGAAGATAGTGATGGGTTATCTAATAGTGAGGAAGAATGTGAACAAGATCTTAGACTTCTCATGGCATTTGAAAAAGAATCTAGAGAAGAAAAGGATACTTTTGTGGATGCTCTAGAAGACAATGATTTTCTTGATGAAAATAATAAACTCAAAATTTGCTTAGAAGAGAGTAAAATAACCATAGAAACTCTGAAAAATCAGCTTGAAGAAAAAGAGAAACACAATGAGAAATTAGAGTGTGAAGTAGTAAGTCTAAGAAAAGAACTTGAGAAAGTAAAGACTCTGAATCTTAGATTTGCTAAAGGATCTAAACCCTTAGATGAGATTATCAAAGTAGAACGTTCTCCTCTTATAAAGAGGCAGATTGGATATGAATCTTCGAGCTTGACACCCAAAGAATTATCTAAGCGATTTACAATGGTGCGCTTATCATATTCAGCTGAGGAATAAAAAAGAATCTTCTGAATAAGCATGATCATCTCAATTCAAAGAACACTATGGAGATATTACTAAACACCAATCAACAAGTAAATTCGCATAGAAAGAAGATTTGTAGTGTATTTGCTGATGGACAATGTTTCTCATGTCCGCGATTTTGGTCATAAAGTTATTTGATGTGTTGCATATAAAACCATCATGACAGAGAAGCGAAAAGAAAGGATTGATATTGAAACAAAAGAGAATACTTGCTGCCTTCTTCCTCCTCTTCAAATGAAATTTGTTGGGAAAAATCTTGAGAGGGGTGGAGCATGAAATTATTTGAAGATAGCTGAAACACACTTTCATTCTCCTAAACCCATACTTCCTTTTGCTGGGCCTTTAAGTATACACGCGAATATCCTTCATAAAACTCGCGTATACACAGAGATCTAATTATGCCATTAGTTCTTCACTTATATCATTCCATCATTCATTCATTAGATGTTCTATAAACAGTAAACATGTGCAGTAAGAACAGAATAAACCATCACACAAAGCATCACACATGAACACCAGGATTTTTAGGTAGAAACCCAAGTCGGGAGAAAACCACCGCTGCAGTTGCTCAGCCTTCAATATTTTATTATAGAGAAAACATCTTACAACATATGTGCTGGTGCAGACTCTACCAGCACGTAGGCACCCACACAAGCTGGAACACCGGCCTCTCACGGAAGAGCTCCAACCCACGACTCGTTTCGGCCCCTCTCCTGGAAGGCCGACCCCACTCTCGTTTACCGGCCTCACGGAAGGAACTCGACCCCGACTCGTTTACCCGACCTCACAGAAGGAGAGCTACCACCCAATGCAGAAGGCTACAACCCTCGGCCTCTATGGACCACGTTTCATCAATTTTCACACTGGATCCAACAACTTCAATAGAACACAACTTGCAGGCCACGTTTCATCATATTTTCAGACTGGACCCTCTCCATACATTTAAGCACAGTTAAACATCAACAACAAATAGCTAAAACAGAGAAAATCAGATCAGAGATTTCATACCACAGACTTCAGCAAACCCTAGTTTGAATACGCGCTTTCCTTTCACTGATGTCGCGTATATACGCGCTTCCGTCCACATCAACCAGCGTATATCTCTGTATTAATTTCACTACGCATACGCGCTTTCTCTTCAGCGAAGCCGCGTATATACGCGCTTCCTCTGTGACAAACTAGCGTATATATCTTTAACCATTTCAGAGCTGCATACTTCTTCAGATCAGACATTCAGTTCAGATTCAACCCTTTACTTCAGACAGATGTTCGCCTCATTTCAGATCTGAGCATTCCATAAACAGATCTAGCAGATACAAGTACAATTCAGATCGAGATCCCCTTCTTCATCATTGGTGCATCATACATTCAGATCTATCATTCAAACCATTACCCTTTCCATACAGATATACTTCACAGAGAAGTATTCATTCAAGCTCAGACATCTTGCTCCCACTCTCATGATTTGCACAATGAAATTCTTCTCCTTATATAGGTTTATCCTTTTTCAATACCCCGGTACCTTCAATACCATGGGGACATCCCAAACCACCACAGAACCCCTTTTCAGCTCTCCATGGAAACCAAGAAACAATACCATGAGGCAGCCCCATGCCATGAACGCCACTGTACCAAACAAACAAAAACAAGCACGCAGGTCTTCGTACCATTTTCAATACCATGAGCCAAAACAATATTACTTCCGATGGTATTCCTAGACGGGGTCATTTAGACGAATCATTACCCAATGCAATGGGTCAATACCATGGTGGTTACCCCTGGTTTTTCACTTTATGAGCGCTTTTTCCCATACTTGATTTGGAACGTTCTTTTCCGCGTGCATACGCGACTTCCCTTAGGCAAATCCGCGTATTCCTAGAGACATACTCTTTTCATCATAGATCTGGCACATGCTAAATTCATTTCTTCATTGTCTTTTGTACTCACTGTAGATACATCAGATTTAGTTCATCAAGACATGTTCTATCAAGCACAACTTCATCAAGTAAGTTGCCATCATCTTGCCATTCAAGGACAACACTCGGCATCATATTGCTAACAAACATCATATCACATCAGATTTACATCGTTTACCAAGTCCATCAAGTCAAGAATAACTTCATCAAGTGTATTGCCATCAAGGACAACACATGTCAACTGTCACATGTCTTCATCTTCATTCAGTGGGTTGCCATCAAGGACAACACTCTGCATCATATTTCCAACAATCTCCCCCTTTGGACTTGATGGCAACCACGATGGTGTTTGATCATCACAACAGATAGGTACATTAAGAATACAATGATACCATGTCACTCTCCCCATTCTTTGACACCATTATCTTCTCGTCATTCAAACACCATGTCACTCTCACCCTTTGACATCAAGGGCAAAGGGTGGATCAAAACCAACATACTCTCCCCCTTTTCTCCGCATGTGGAAGAAGCGTTCTACAAATCTAATGTATACTGAAGTGACCAAGCTCCCCCTAAGTTCATGCTGAATCTTCAAACATATTTTCCAATGAAGTACATGACTCTATGACTTTCCTATCATCAATGACTCATACTTACAACAAATATCCAACCAAGTGGATTTACATATGAGACTCAAGTACTCAACCAAGTGGGTTTACACATTTCAACTCAGCTACCCAACCAAGTGGGTTTACAAAATTTGACTCAGCTACCCAACCAAGTGGGTTTACAAATTTGACAAGTCCTTACATGACTGAATATTACAATTTTACATCATGGGTCTCAACATGACCTTTTCATCAAACTACAAATATAACTTTAAGACCAACACCAAAAAGTCCTCAAGAAAGAGAACATATTTCAGAACCAACATAATGCCAACAATTCATTATACTCAGCAATGCTAATGCTCCCCCTGAATCTGTGCGTCCAAGCATCCTTTTCATATGACTAAGGCTCCCCCTTAGTTTGTGCATCCTGAACACTTTCACCAACAAATCATCAAGGCATATTTATCAAAACATTAGAAATAGAATTATGAGAACTGGAACACCACCAGAGATACCAAACAGTATCAGAGATACCAAACATCACTGCAGCTGTGCTGAAGAGAGCTGACTCCAAACAGAAATTTGTCAGCAATCAAACATACGCGGTTTTATGTGCAAGAAATTGCGTATATACGCGACTATGTTTCAGGAAACCTGCGTATCCAATACTATCTTCTATATTTTGACCAGATCTGATCCTTTGTGATGCAAAGACAATGTTCAGCTTCTTTCTGAGATGATTTAATGCTTCCCTGGAAAGCAGATATATAGAACAATGGAGTTGTGTCTTCAAGCGTCATCCAATGATTGTAGCATAATCACATTAGTACCCAAGCCTTCAGCTTCTTTTGCAGCATCAATACATTCTTTCCAAGAGAGATTATCAGAACAATATTTTTCAAATATGTGCCAAGCAATCATTCATGTGGTCCAATATCATCAAGATCTTCAAGATTTAACATGAAGTAACATATGTAGGCAAAGGATCTCAACCATGGTAACGATTACGCAGTCATTCTTATTTTACTGAATCAACAGCGGATCAACTCCATCAATAGCCGAAAACACAAAGATACTTATCGGCAACCAGGGCTCAAAATCTCATCATAATAATCCATGTACCAAGTCATCATCATTTGAGCATGAGTATCACAAAAACCAAAGAATAAGCAGTCATATTACCAACAATGCAATCATTAGTATTCAACCTGCTGCTCCCCCTAAACCAGTGCTCTTCCTTAACTTGTGCAACCTGAAAACCTTCATCAGCAACAATCTCTGTATGATCTGTCCTTATCTCTGAATTATAATACTTACATCTCAGCAACGAATGCTCTTCATCAAAAAAGCAAACAGGACTCATCCATAATCTTTTACATAAGAAACCAAATATCATATCATCATTAGAATTGAGACACTAGACTGATACTGCGTCAATAATACAGTTATTTAACAGTCAAACTGATGTTCCCCCTGAACCTTTGCTCCAGATCTTCAGCTATCATAAAAATTCTCTTATCATCAAAGCATACATGACTGTGTCTGCTGAAACTCGCGTGTATACGCGACTTTTGTTCATATAACCCGCGTATGGAAAGTGAAGCATAGAAATTTTCACATTCCTTCATCTCCCCCTAAACTTGTACTTCCTGTACCTGTCTTCTCCATATCAGATGCTCTGTCAGAAATACATATAACCAGAATAATCAAATCTTAAACGGGAGCATCATGCATTGCTCCCCCTGTGACGATACATTACAAAATCTCATAATGTATCCACATCATTCCTGCAGTCAATGAGAAAAGTCAGCTTCAGAAGCGGATGACTGCAGTAGGGTCAGAATTCCCTACGTTTCTGATCGGTCCTCCATCTTTTTCCAGATTTGTTTGAACTTTCTATTTGTGTCATGGGGTATCCAATTTCTCCATATCATTCAACACTGCATTTCACTTTCTGCAGCACGAAAATACTTACTTGTTACAGAAATAACATCTCATGTGTCGAGAGAAATAAGCATAAGAATCATAATGAGTATTTCTAATCTTCCTCCTTTTACAATCAGCTGCTTTATGTCCATACTTGTTACATGAAAAACAATATCCCTTGAAGAAACCGGAGTACCTTTCTATGTAGGAACTGTTTGATTGAGGCTGAAATGATCTGCTCCTGCAATTTGCTGCAACATGCCCATAATTATGACATTTAAAGCATTCAACATTATTGACTGATTTCCTTTGAGATTTCATCATTGTTGGTTGACCTTTTTTCTCTTTCAACACTTCAGGTTTTGCATTGACATCCTCTGAATTTTTTGCACTTCCTTGTGAGCTAGATTCTCCTTTAACAGTTTCATGGAAACCAAGACCAAGTTTGATAGCAGGAGACCTTTGATTACTTAGAATATTGTCCAAAATGTTAGTACTATCTTGAAACCTCAAAAGTTTAACCTTTTCTTCTAATTTACCTTTGAGAATGTTTACCTCAACCTCCAAGGCTTGACATTGCTTTGTCATACTTTCTTCTTTCCTTCTTCCATCTTCTACTTGATCCTTCAGATTTAGAATCTCTTCTTTCAACCAATTTTCGTTTTCTTCACATGTTTGTTGCAGCTCTTCATTCTTCTTATTTGATTTTTCCAGATCTTCTTTGAGAGATATGATTTCTGCTTCAAGGCCTTCCTTTTCAAATGACAGAGGTTCTTCATTCTTCTTATTTGATGCTTCAAGATATGTTTGTAGAAAGATGATTGCAGCTTCAAGTCCTTCATTCTTCTTGCTTGATTTTTCGAGATCTGCATTTAGATCGTTGATTTCTGCTTCTAGTTCTTTAATTCGATTGGATGAATAAGTATGAAACCTTTGATACTTGTCCACCTGTCCATTCAACATTTCTATTTTATCTTTCATTTGAGAGATCATCTCTTTGTAGATAGAATCTTTCTTATCAATTTCCTTTTGTTGTTCTTCAACTTTGATCTTGATAGCTTGTTCTAGATCCACAACTTTGCTTTCACTTTCTACACCATTGCTTGCACAAAGAAGATTACAAGGGCCCAAATCACTTTCAGATTCATCTTCTTCAATTTTCTGAGATATCTCCTTGCTTCGAGTAGCCTTCTTCTTTTTCCTCTTTGCCATGAGCACTTGTAGAGCTTCGTCAGAATCTGTTTCATCTTCTTCAATTTTTGCTATGCATGATTTCTGAGGTATCTCCGTTCCTCGAGTAACCTTCTTCTTTTGCTTCTTTGCCATGAGCACTTGTAGAGCTTGGTTAGAATCTTCTTCATCTTCACTGGACACTTCATCATCATCTTCATTTGCATAATAACTCTTCCTCTTTTCAAATTGTTTTCCTTTACCATGTTTTTCTTTGTAAGGACATTTAGCAGCATAGTGACCAACTTTTCCACACTCAAAACATTTGAAGGGAAGCTTACCTTTGAATCTTCCAGTTCCTAGTTGGAGTTTTCTCACAAAATTCGCTTCTTCTTCATCGGATATATAGTTGGATTCTTTGACAACTTCTTTTTCTTTTCCTCTTTCAGATACCTTAAAAGCAGCTTCTTTGATTTGAGAAGGACCTCCTTGTCTCATTTCAAAAGCAGTCAGAATACCATGTAATTGAACAATAGTAAGAGTTTGCAGATCTTACTTACTTTCGCTGTCGTGAAACTTTAGGAGTCGTTACAAGTCAAAGGATCCTTAAGACTTTCCACGGAAAGATGTAAGTATCGGTTATGGTTTTTACCAAATTTCTCATCAGTTTATAATATTAATATCATCTAAGTGAAGAAAAGCGTAACACTTTCATCCACTATACATCTTCAAAAATTTTCATATTCAATTCTAAGATTTTGGAGTTTTGCACTTTTTACCTTTGTATCTCCTTCATAGCTTAGAATGATTTTGTCCCATATTTCTTCTTGGTCTTGGTACATCAGGAATAAATTGATTCAGAGACAACCACTTCCTAACAAGACATTCTTGCTTTGGCATTGATTTGTACTTCTTCCCTTCTGCATCGGTAGAATACTTGGTGAATATTGATAACTTCTTCCACGTTGCCCATATGCTGAAGACTTTCTGGAATGTCTGCTTTGTTTCATACCTTCAGAATATCAGAATTGCTAGCAAAGAATAGGGTAGCTTTATAGAATCTTAGACATTACTCCTTCTTATTGCCTTCCATTGCGGCGGATCTCTTTCAACGTCAAACTAGGAAAGGACTGCTGATACCAATTGTTGGGAAAAATGCGAGAGAAGTGTGAATCAGTATTTAGGGCATACTCAAATATTTTCACTTTTTCATTCCTTTAAAACCCATACGCTACTTTGCTGAAGCCAACTAGCGTATACACGCGGATATCCTTCATAAAACTCGCATATACACAGAGATCTAATTATGCCATTAGTTCTTCACTTATATCATTCCATCATTCATTCATTATATGTTCTATAAACAGTAAACATGTGCAGTAAGAACAGAATAAACCATCACACAAAGCATCACACATGAACACCAGGATTTTTAGGTGGAAACCCAAGTCGAGAGAAAACCACCGCTGCAGTTGCTCAGCCTTCAATATTTTATTATAGAGAAAACATCTTACAACATATGTGATGGCGCAGACTTGACCAGCACGCAGGCACCCACCTGCGCTCGTTTACCAGCCTCTCCTGGAAGGGAGCTCCAACCCCCTGACTCGTTTACCAGCCTCTCCTGGAAGGGAGCTACGACCCCCTGCTCTCGTTTACCAGCCTCACCTGGAAGGGAGCTATGACCCCCTGATCTCGTTTACCAGCCTCACCTGGAAGGGAGCTACCACCCCCTGACTGAAGGCTACAACCCTCAGCACCTCTATGGACCACGTTTCATCAATTTTCACACTGGATCCAAAGCTTCCTTTAGGACACCACTTGCAGGCCACATTTCATCATATTTTCAGACTGGACCCACTCCATACATTTAAGCACAGTCAACCATGAAACAGATACATATAACTCACTGACAGATATCAGTAAACCAGCAGAACAGATCAGACATTTCTTACCACAGACTTCAGCAAACCCTAGTTTGCATACGCGCTTTCCTTTCACTGATCTCGCGTATATACGCGCTTCCGTTCACATAAACCAGTGTATACCTCTGTACATATTTCATTGCGCATACGCGCTTTCCCTTCAGCGAAGCCGCGTATATACACGCTTCCTCTGCGGCGAACTAGCGTATAGATCTTCAATTATTATAGAGAAGCATACTTCTTCAGATCAGATATTCAGTTCAGATTTACCCTTTTACTTCAGACAGATGTTCGCCTCATCTCAGATCTAAGCCTTCCATAAATAGATCTAGCAGATACAAATACATTCCAGATCTAGATATTCCGCTTCATCATTTCTTCATAGGTGCATCATAGATTCAGATCTATTATCAAACCTTTACCCTTTCCATACAGATATACTTCATAGAGAAGTATTCATTCAAGCTCAGACATCTTGCTCCCACACTCATGATTTTCACAATGAATTTCTTCTCCTTATATAGGTTTATCCTTTTTCAATACCACGGGCCCCTTTGTCAATACCATGAGCCTTCAATACCACAGGCCCCTTTTTCAATACCATGAGCCAAAACAATACCATGAGCCTTCAATACCACGGGCCCCTTTTTCAATACCATGAGCCAAAAAAATATTACTTCCGATGGTATTCCTGGACGGGGTCATTTAGACGAATCATTACCCAATACAATGGGTCAATACCATGGTGGTTACCCCTGGTTTTGCACTTTATGAGCGCTTTTGCCAATACGCGATTTGGAACGTTCTTTTCCGCGTGCATACGCGACTTCCCTTAGGCAAATCCGCGTATTCCTAGAGACATACTCTTTTCATCATAGATCTGTCACATGCTGAATTCATTTCTTCATTGTCTTCTGTACTCACTGTAGATACATCAGATTTAGTTCATCAAGACATGTTCTATCAAGCACAACTTCATCAAGTAAGTTGCCATCATCTTGCCATTCAAGGACAACACTCAGCATCATATTGCTAACAAACATCCTTTCATATTAGATTTACATCATTTACCAAGCTCATCAAGTTAATAATAACTTCATCAGGTGTATTTCCATCAAGGACAACACATGCCAACAATCTCATGTCTTCATCTTCATTCAGTGGGTTGCCATCAAGGACAACACTCTGCATCATATTGCCAACAAAGTTGAATGTGCTTATTGCAATAGCTTTGGCCATGAAGAATCTGAATGCAGGAGCAAATTTCAGCCAAAAGAACATGTTCCTTCAAGCTCCAAAGTATGGAAAAAGAAGGAATTACAGGTTGAAAATTGTGGCATAGCATTATTTGCAGAAGATGAAGAAAACCAATGGTACATTGATAGTGGATTCTCAAGACACATGACAGGTGATAAAGACAAACTTCTTGCATATAGTGCTCTAGAAAAAGAAAAGAATGTTACATTTGGAAATGATACTCCTGCGGTCATTAAGGGAAAAGGGTCTGTTTTTCTAAAAGAAAAGGTGAAATCTAATGAATTCATATATGTGGATGGATTAGAGCATAACTTGTTAAGTGTAAGTCAAATGTGTGATCAAGGAACTGAAGTTGTCTTTAGTTAAAAAGAATGTGTGGTACGTGATCTTGATACAGGTAAAGCAATTATTAAAGGAAAAAGAACTCCAAACAACCTATATATATTGAAGAACTGCAAAGAACAATGTTATTTGAGTAAATCTTCAGAAAATTGGCTATGGCGTAGAAGGTTCGGGCATCTGAGCTTCTCTCAAATCAACAAATCAAGCAGACTTAAAGCTGTTCGTGATCTTCCCAATATTACTCTACCTGAAAATATCATATGCAAATCTTGCCAATTCGGCAAGCAAACCAGAGTACAATTTAATGCCAAGGAAGGATCATCAAGTAAGCCTCTTGAACTCATTCATACCGACATATGTGGACCTATGAGGAAAAAGTCACCACGTGGTGAAGAATACTGTATCTTATTCATTGATGATTTCTCTAGAATGTGTTGGATTGGGTTGC
Organism: Pinus albicaulis; assembly: GCA_034641835.2. Taxonomy (NCBI): domain Eukaryota; kingdom Viridiplantae; phylum Streptophyta; class Pinopsida; order Pinales; family Pinaceae; genus Pinus; species Pinus albicaulis. The sequence goes on along the minus strand of CM076578.1, from coordinate 1,182,014,398 downwards.
TTAAACACAAAGATGAAGCATTTGAGAAATTTCAGATCTTCAAAGCACTAGTTGAGAATGAATTAGATCTAAAAATTAAGTGTCTCAGATCTGATCGAGGAGGAGAATATACATGCAATAAATTCCTTGAATTTTGTGAAAAACATGGCATAAAAAGACAGTTTTCTGTAGCTGGCACTCCACAACAGAATGGCGTTGCAGAAAGAATGAAAAGAACAGTTCAACAAATGGCTAGAGATATGCTTGATGATTCTGGAACACCTGACACATTTTGGGGAGAAGCAGCACATACAGTAGTAAACATTCTCAACAAAGCACATGTTCATGTAAATAGTGATAAAACTCCATATGAACTCTGGTATGGTAATCCTCCCACTATAAAGCATTTTAGAATTTTTGGGAGTAAATGCTTTATCAAGAATAATGATGAAAAACTTGGCAAGTTTGAACCTAAAGCAGATGAAGGAATATTTCTTGGTTACTCCTCTAGGAGTAGGGCATATAAATGTTACAATAAAAGACTTCAGAAGATTGTTGAATGTATTGATGTTGTTATTGATGAGTCTCCTACAGCTCCAAAAGAAGAAAAGCGAACAACAGATGAAGATGATGATGACACATATCCTTCTACATCAAATAGTAATGATACAAACAGTGAACCCAGTGAAGAACCCGAAGATGATTTGTTTGAAAAGGCTCCATCTAGATATGTTCAAAAGAATCATCCAGAATCTCAAATTTTGGGAGAAAAGGGATCAGGGGTACAAACAAGAAGGACTCTTCTGGGATCTTCTAGTAATCTGGCATTTCTATCCACTATTGAACCTCACAGTGTCAGTCAAGCTAGCAAATATGAATGTTGGATTCAAGCCATGAATGAAGAGCTTGATCAAATTGAAAAGAATCAAACTTGGGAATTAGTACCAAGACCTCATGAAAAAAATGTCATTGGAACTAAATGGATATTCAAAAACAAGTTAAATGAGAATGGGGAGGTTATAAGAAATAAAGCTAGACTTGTTTACAAGGGGTATGCTCAACAAGAAGGTATAGACTTTGAAGAAACTTTTGCTCCTGTAGCTAGACTTGAAGCCATAAGAATGTTTCTTACTTTTTCAAGCTTCCAACAAATCAAAGTTTATCAAATGGATGTTAAATTTGTGTTTCTCAATGGTGATCTAGAAGAAGAAGTTTATATAGAACAACCAGAAGGATTCATTTTGGGAAATGATGAAAAACTTGTTTGTAGACTTAAAAAGGCTCTATATGGTCTCAAACAAGCTCCAAGGGCATGGTACTATTGTCTTGACAAATATCTTCATCAACAAGGATTTTCAAAAGGGTCTACTGATAGCAACTTATACACAAAAACTGAAAATGACAAACTATTAATTGTGGTTGTAGATGTTGATGATATCATTTTTGGAAGTAATGAAGAGTCTATGAGTCAGAATTTTGCTTCTGATATGCAGCAAGAATTTGAAATGTCTTTACTTGGGGAACTAACATTCTTTCTTGGATTGCAAGTGCAACAAGCAATAGATGGCATTTTCTTATCACAAGCAAAATACCTTAAGAAAATTCTGAAGAAGTATGGCATGGAATATTGCAAACCTGTAAGTACACCAATGATAACCGGATGTAATCTCAGTTCTAGTGATGATTCCCCCACGGTGAATCAACCAGAATACAGATCTATGATAGGAAGTCTAATTTATCTCATTGGGACAAGACCAGACATTATGCATGTAGTTGGGATTTTTGGACGATTTCAAGCCAATCCAAAAGAGTCTCACCTTCAGGCTGTGAAAATAATATTCAAATATCTACAAGGAACTCAAGATTTTGGACTATGGTATCCAAAGAATGTTGATCTTACTCTTCATGCATACACTGATGCAGGTTGGGCTGGAAGTGTTGATGATCGGAAAAGAACTAGTGGTGGTGCATTATATATGGGGCCCCGGTTAGTATCTTGGTTCAGAAAGAAGCAAAGCTCCATTGCCTTATCTACAGCAAAAGCAGAATATGTGGCTGCAGCATCATGTTGCACTCAACTTCTCTGGATGATGCAAACCCTACAAGACTTTCAAATCAAATGTTCACCTCCTATCTCCATTATGTGTGATAATACAAGTGCCATCAGTATCTCAAAGAATCATGTTATGCATTCCAAGACCAAGCACATTCCCATCAAATATCACTTCTTACGTGAACAAGTGCTTGAACAAAAGGTGAAATTGGAGTATGTTCCCTCCAAAGAACAAGTTTCTGATATATTTACCAAACCTCTACCCAGGAAGCGTTCAAATATCTCAGACAGAAACTAGGATTAGTCTCTGCCATGCATAGGATCAGGTCTACTTAAATACAGAAGATTAAATTGGTTGTGAGGTGCAGTTGGGCATCTCTGAATGCACAGGTCAAGGGGGAGCATTGGTCAGGATGCATTGTTGGCATTCTAATTATTTGTTGCAGTCTGATCTCACGTTTGAGATCTTGAGAATTCTAATTTATGTTCTTTCATTGAATATTATGTTTAAATATGCAGCATGATCTCAGGGGGAGCACAGTTTTGTTGGTCCAAAGGATCTTGATCAACCCTTTGCCATTGATGTCAAAGGGGGAGAAAAAGAAAAAAGGGGCGGCTTCTGTAAGACAAACAGAAGATAAGTATTGCCATCAATGCCAAAGGGGGAGATTGTTGGAAATGTTGTAATTGATGGCAAAGGAATTGGCACCTAAACTATCCATAAGGCAAAGGAGACAGAGAGGTAGCAGAGGCAGCAGATGAAACAGAGGAATTGATGCAGTAGCAGCATAAGGAATTAGAGACAGAGAAGTGGAGTTGAATCAGCGGTTTTAATACAGTTTGCAAAGAAGATGGCACAAATTAATGGAGTAGCGGAACCTTGGTGGCGGCAGTGGCGGCGCTTCAGTGGTGACACTCTCTTCTGGTGGTTGCGGAGGCACCCCTCCACTGGTTCAAAACTGTTGGGGTGTGCTCCCGCAATAAATCGTGACCGTTGATCTCTGGTCAGCGCCTGATGGGCGGATCAACTGCGGAGGCACCACTTGGGTTAATTATTGGACTGTTTGTACCCCCGCAGTACCATTGATCTTCCATAGATCTAATTGGACGAATACAGTCCCTGTGGACAATTATGAATCATAACAAAAGGAAGCGCGTCGAAACCTGGAGTAGAAGGGCAGAACCACGATGAGTGAACAGTAAAGGTGGTCTGTGGTTTTTATCGCACCGCTCTCAACGGGCAAGCGGTATTTAAGAGGTTGGCTCCGATTCCATAGAATTCTCGACACGTGGTGAGGTGGACCCCCGGAAAACCGCTTGTCACTGTGCGCCAACGCGTGTTATAGTTCGACCCAGGATGCCCAGCGATATCGTTGAGTGTCATTGATCTGGGAAGGGGTCATCGAGCGGTCATCATTTGTTGAAGGTGCGCTAAGATTAACATAGGTATGGCGGGTCATCGCACGTTAACGTTCGGCATCGGAGGTTGAGCAATATGCATATACGTCGTTGATCTGAAAGCTGGCTAATCTAACGGTGATCGGACGCTAGACTTGCACGAAATTTAATTATGGTACTATGGGCGTATTTGATTGGCTATTGACTATATTTGTGGGCCCGAGGTCAAAGGTTTATCATATTATTTGAAAGCGTTAAAATGCGAAAGGTTAACCTTAATCCTAAAGTTAATTTCTAAAGTATTAAATTATTTATTTATTTACCAAGATCAATGGAACAGTGAGAGTTATGGAGACCCCGCTGGATTATCTATTTTGACCCCGTCCACGAATACCATTAGCAATTGAATGGTTTTGACCCAAGGTTTTAATAAAGGCAAAAACTATATAAGGTGATGAGAATCATGAAGAAGTGCGTGTGTGCGAAAGGGTTGATAATAAAGGAATCTCTTTTAGAGATATCTGTATGAATAAACTCTGATATATATGAATCTATGGCGCACCTGTGAATATAATTATTTATCAAGATCTTTAAATCAGATGATGATTAATTCCTGGTTCAATCGACTGACGAAATCATGAAGAACGTATAAGGGTTGTGAATGAATACTTCACTCTAAAGTATATCTGTACGAAATGGGTAATAGATTGCTGAATTAAGGATGTACCTCTGAAGAAATTAAATAAATCTGGTGGCCTTTAAGGTATGTTGTGTGGAAGTGGATGAAGCGTGGTCTGTAGTGATTCTGAGGGTCGAAGCCTTCAGTAAGGGGGTTGTAGCTCCCTTCCAGTGGTAGTTGGTAAACGAGAACAGGGGGTTGTAGCTCCCTTCCAGTGGTAGCTGGTAAACGAGAACAGGGGGTTGTAGCTCCCTTCCAGAAAATGCTAGTAAACGAGAGAAGGTTGTAGCATTCTGCAGGTGGGTGCCTGCGTGCTAGTATGAGTCTGCACCAGCATAAAATTGTAAGAATTTTTGTCTATAATAAATATTGAAGACTGAGATTACAGCAGCGGTGGTTTTCTCCCGAATTGGGTTTCCACCTTAAATTCTGGTGTTCATATGTGTTGTTTATGTTTGATGGTTTTTTCTGTTATTTCTGTTCATGCTTAATGCTTATCTGATGCAATGCTCTAAGTAAAGACATAATAAGATATCTAGACATACATGTTGGATGCAGTACTGTAACATATGGTTTTAAGAGAAAGAAAATAAAATATTTTTCAGCTCTAAATACTGATTCACCCCCCCCCCCCCCCCTCTTAGTATTTTTCCCAACAGACAGGACAACTTTAGTAGATAAAATATTAAGATCGCTAACTCCTAAATTTGCGTAAAAAAAGTGTTTATTAGTCAAGAGAAGCAAGATCCGTGGGACTCTTACTATTGTTCAACTTGATGGGATCCTGACTTCTTTTGGAATGAGAAAAGGAGGTCCATATAAATTCAGAGAAGACGCATTTAAATCTACTACAAAAGGAAAGTAAAAGGAAGAACAAAAATAATTGGGGTATGTATCAGAAGAATATGAGGTAAACTTTGTAACAAAACTTCAACTTGGCACTGGAAGGTTCTGAGGTGAGCTTCTTTTCAAATGTTTTTCTTGTGGAAGAGTGTGTCATTATGCTGCTAAATTTCCTCATAAAGATAATCATGATAATGGAAAGGATATAGAAAAAGTTAATATGAGACAATTTGACAATAGAAAAAGTTACTATACTCATGAAGATAGTGATGGCTTGTCAAGTAGTGAAGAAGAAGAATCAGATCAAGATCTTATACTACTCATGACATTTGAAAAATACACTAGTGAGGCTAAAGATAATTTTGTGGATGCTTTAGAAGAAAATGGTTTTCTTGAAGAAATCACTCAACTCAAAATATGCTTGGAAGAAAACAAAATAGCCATAGATACTCTAAAGAATCAACTCATAGAAAGGAGAATCACAATGAGAAATTAGAATGTGAAATAGTAAGCGTAAGAAAATAACTTGAAAAAGTTAAAACTATAAAACATAGATTTGCTAAAGGATCTGAAACCTTAGATGAAATTATAAAGGTTCAACACTCTCCTCTTGTGAAGATAGGTCTTGGATACATTGGTGAATCTTCTCAGTCAGAAAAATCCATAGCTACAATCTATCTAAATGCAGAAAAATCTAGTCAGCAAAGTTTCATCACTCAGTAGAAGAACAAAGACAATTCTCAGGTAAAGCATGATCATTCGAATTCAAGAATGAACAATAACACAATCATCGGTCAGAAGGTAAACAACACTAGAAGGTTGTATGATCGCATAAATTTCTTCTTTAATGGACAATGTTTCTCATGTCGTAATTTTGGTCACAAATATGCTCAATGTGTTGCATAAAAAACCATCATGACTAGAGAAGCAAGAAAACAAAGAAATGAGACAGGAACAAAGAAGAAGAATTATAACAATTTTTCTCCTCATCAAGATGAAATTGAATGTTCATTTTGCAATAAATTTGGACATGAGGAATCTAAATGCGGGAGCAAACTATGGCCAAAAGAAAAAATATCCACAAGTTCTAAGGTATAGAAAAGGAAGGACTTACAATTCAAAAGTTGCAACATACCTTTATTTGTAGAAGGAGAAGAAAATCAATGGTACATTGATAGTAGATGTTCAAAACACATGATAAGTAATAAAGACAAACTTATTTCATACAATGCATTAGAAAAGGAAAAGAATGTCACTTTTGGAAATGACTGTCCTGCTATCATTAAGGGTAAATGATATGTTCTTCTAAAAGAAAAGGTTAAAGCCATTAATGTTATGTATGTTGATGGATTAATTCATAACTTTTTGAGTGCTAGTCAAATGTGTGACCAAGGTAATGAAGTTGTCTTCCGATCAAAATAATGTGTGGTTCGTGAACTAGACACGGGAAAAACCATAATAAAATGAATAAGAACACCAAGAAATATGTATATATTGAAGGGTGGCCAAGAACAATTTTATCTAGGAAAATCTGCAAAAAAATGGTTATGGCACAAAATATTGGGACATCTGAGCTTTTCTCAAATAAGAAAATCAAGCAGGCTCAAAGTTGTTTGTGATTTACCCAGCATCATTTTACCATAAAGTACCATATGTAAGTCATGCCAATTCGGTAATAAAACCAGAGTTCAATTTAACACCAAAGAATGATCAACAAGTAAGCCTCTTGAACTTATACATACTTATGTGTGTGGACTTGTAAAGAAAAAGTCACCTCGTGGAGAACAATACTATATCCTATTCATTGATGACTTTTCTACAATGTGTTGGATTGGTTTATTGAAACACAAAGATGAACAATTTGAAAAATTTAAGGTGTTCAAAGCTTTAGTTGAGAATGAATTAGATCTAAAAATCAAATTTCTGAGATCTGACCGAGGAGAATAATACATGTCAAATTAATTCTTTGATTTCTATGAACAATATGGCATAAAAAGACATTTTTTGTAGTTGGAACTCTGCAACAAAATGGCATGGCAGAAAGAATGAATAGAACAGTTCGGTAAATGGATCTCAATATTGGGGTGAAGTTGCACATACCGTTGTAAATATTCTCAACAAGGCTCATGTTCGTATGAATAGTGATAAAACTCCTTATGAACTCTGGTATTGTAATACTCCCACTATGAAGCACTTTAAAATTTTTGGAAGCAAATGTTTTATAAAAAATAATGATGAAAAAATTGGTAAGCTTGAACCTAGATCATATGAAGGAATACTTCTTGGTTACTCTTCTAGAAGTAAAGTATACAAATGCTACAATAAGAGACTTCATAAAATTGTTGAATGTATTGATGTTGTGATTGATGAAGCACGCACAACTCCCAAAATGGAAATAACAACAAACGAGGATGATGATGATAATGAATGCTTTCCCACATCAAATCAAAATGATATGTAAGAAGAACCTAATGAAGCATCTGAAGAAGATACATCAAAGAGAGAAAAGGCTCCATCCAGGTATGTTCAAAAGAATCATCCAGAATCTCAAATTTTGGGAGAAAAGGAATCAGGGGTAAAAACAAGAAGAACACTTGTGGGATCTTCGAGTTATCTAGAATTATTATCCACCATTGAACCACAAAATGTAAATCAAGCTAGTAAAGATGAATGTTGGATTACGTCCATGATTGAAGAACTGGATCAAATTTAAAAGAATAATACTTGGGAATTGGTTCCAAGGCCTCATGATAAAAAATTTATTGTAAGAAAGTGGATATTCAAAAATAAGTTAAATTAAAATGGAGAATTAATTAGAAACAAACCTAGAATTTTTTGTAAAGGTTATGCTCAACAAGAAGGCATAGACTTTGAATAAACATTTGCCCCAATAGCCAAACTTGAATCCATAAGATTTTTTCTTGAATTTTGAAGTTTTAAATGTTTCAAATTTTATCAAATCTATGTAAAATATGCCTTCATTAATGGAGATATGGAAGAAGAAGTTTATATAGAACGAGAAGGATTCATTCTGGGAAATGATGAAAAAATTGCTTACAAACTAAAAAAGGTTCTATATGGGCTAAAACAAGCTCCATGGGCTTGGTACTATCGTCTTGACAAATATCTTCAACAACAAGGCTTCACAAAAGGATCTGTAGATAATAACATGTACACAAAAATTGAGGATGGCAAACTTTTAATTATTGTTGTTTATGTTGATGACATCATTTTTGGGAGTAATGAAGAATCCATGAGTCAGAAATTTGCTTATGTTATGCAACAGGAATTTGAAATTTCCTTATTAGGGGAACTAACATATTTTCTTGGCTTACAAGTGCAACAAGCAAAAGATGGCATCTTTCTTTCACAGACAAAATATCTCAAGCAAATTCTGAAGAAGTATGGGATGGAAGACTGCAAACCTGTGTGAACTCCAATGATAACCTGATGTAACCTCAGTTCTCATGATGATTATCCCATGGTAAACCAGCCAGAGTATAGATATATGATTGGAAGTCTACTTTATCTAACAGGTACTAGACCATATATCATGAATGCAGTTGGGATTGTTGGACGGTTCCAAGCCAATCCAAAGGAATCACATCTTCGGGTAGTAAAAAAAATAATCAAATATCTTCAAGGAACTCAAGAATTTGGTCTATGTTATCCCAAAAATGTTGATCTTACCCTTCATGCTTACACAGATGTAGACTGGGCTGGAAATGTTGATGACCAAAAAATCACTAGTGGAGGTGCATTTTATATGGGCCTCAATTAGTATCCTGGCTCAGCAAGAAACAAAGTTCCATTGCTTTATCTACATCAGAAGAAAAATATATGGTTGATGCCTCCTATTGTACAGAACTTCTTTAGATGATGCAGACATTACAAGACATTCAAATTAAATGTTCTCTGCCCATCTCCATCCCATGTGACAATACAAGTGCTATTAGTATATCAAAAAATCATGTTATGCACTCCAAAACCAAGCATATTCCTATAGAGTATCATTTTTTACAAGAAAAAGTGCTTGATAAAAAGGTTAAATTGGAGTATGTTCCCTCCAAAGAACAAGTTGCTGACATATTTACTAAACCTCTTCCCAGAGAAGAATTTGAATATATCAGACAGAAACTGGGAGTTGTCTTTGCCTCATTATGCTGTTAAACTTATCTGATCTATTTTTAAATGAAAAATTCAGAAGAATAATTTCGGTACGCAGGTTGCTTGACGCATAGCCACGTATATACGTGAGTCTCTCTTTAGATAGTCATGTATGGATATTTTTTTCATAAAATAAATGGGTCAACCTCCACAACATACTTTTTCATGTTGCTAACATATATGGTTTGGCTCTATTGATCAAGTGTTGATGGGTACAATCTATAGTTGTGGTTTTCAATATACATTTTATTCTTTGATATTTATCTACTTGATGAAGATGCTTTGATGAATTGGTTGCTGAAAATGTTCAAGATGCACAGGTTTAGGGGAAGCGTTAGCCTTGCTGGGTATAATGCATTGTTGTCATTATATTGGTTGTTGAATTATGTTCAATGATCTCTCTCTATTGAGGTCCTTTGGTCTTGGTTATAAAATTCATATCTGTAATTTGATGTAAGGGTCATGTTGACATTTTCAAATATGTAACCCACTCGATTGGGTAGTTGAGTCATGTATGGACCTTTTTAAATATCTAACCCACTTGGTTGGGTGCTTGAGTTACAAATGTAAACCTAATTGGTTGGGTAGTTGAGTCAAATATGTAACCCCACTTGGTTGGTTGATTGATGTAAGTATGAGTCCTTGGTGATAGGAAAGGTCATAGCATCATGTATTTCATTGAAAATCTGTATGGAGATTCAGTTTGTTCTCAGGGGGAGCATGGTCTGTATAGTGTAGCCCAAATCTATAGAACTCTTGTTTCAGCATTGGTCCACCCTTTTCCCTTGATGTTGAAGGGGGGGAGTTTTGTTGTTTGAATAATTCTTATGTTGATGTTTCTATAGGTTGTGAGTCTATAGTTTGTGATGATCCAACACCAACATGGTTTCCATCAAGTCCAAAGTGGTAGATTGTTGGCATTATGATTGCATGTGTTGTCCTTGATGGAAACTCTCTTGTAAAAGACCAAATATATTGGTTTTGGACAAGCTCAAAGGTGGCACAGTGATGGAATAGAATGTCAGAATGATGGGAGAGAATTTCTATAGATCAGAATCAGAATATGGACAAAGCACATATTTAAGGAACTATACGCAAGTTGATCAATACGAAGTCGCGTATATACACGGGTAACAAGAAGCAAAGTCGTGTATGTGCTTGCACACTAATTTTATGATACAAGGGGTCCTTGCCATGATATTAGCCCACAATATTGAGTGCATTAATGGTTAATTGATCACGTCCAAGAATATCATTGGCACTTCTGTGGTTTTGGCTCATGGTATTGGCTAAGGCTCACATTATATAAGGAGGTGAAGATCATAGTGCTAAGCGGGTATGAGCATGTGAATTGAATGAATACTTCAATCTGAATTATATCTGCATGGAATGGGCTATAATCAATAGATAGATTTGATATTATGATGCACTCATGAATACAATAATGGATCAGGTTCTCTAGACTTGAAATGACTATGTTTTTGCATGATTTTTTTATGATTCTTTTAGATATGTGGTTTGCCGCATGATTGTTGAAGTGAAGGGTATGATCTGAGTTAGTTTTTAGTTTTGAAGTATTGTGAAGTCCTGAAATATTTACATATATATACATGGATTATTCACGGTGAAGGCACGTATGCACCTAGGTTCGACTCTGCAAAGGCGCGTATGGAAGCTAGGGTTTTTCTGAAGAATGAAGAAGGAAATGTCTGATCATTTTTCTTGTATTTCTGTTGTCTATAAATGATGTCTTCATATAGATCTGGGTTGTTTGAATACTGATTTTTCTTCTAGTTGATTGTGTATAAATATTAGTGATTTTTTGATTGAATATGATGGATGATATTGATTGTATAAGGGTTCTGTAAATTTGACAAAATGTTTCTGAATATCTATAATATGTTTTGAGTCTGGTCAGACCTCTAATCTCAGTATATAAAGATCTATACACGGGTTCCTCCACAAAAAAGCTTGCATACACATGGGTTTCCATAAATATAGTTGCATATACATTTGTTTTATGAATATTAGGATTGCAGTTAATTCTGCGTGTTTATGCAGAAGTTTGTGTTTAATTATGTGGTTTGGTTACAGTGATCTCATTGTTATGTTCGAATTTGGGTGATGGTTTTTTTTGTTGATCTACAAATTTAGTTGAATTAAAGTATGTTGGATCCAGTGTGAAAATTTATGAAACATGGTCTACAGTGGTTCTGAGGGTCAGAGCCTTCAATGTGGAAGTCCAAGCTTCCTGCTAGGAGGAGCTTGTGATCAGAGCAGGGGATTGTAGCTCCCTTCCAGTAGTGACTACTAAACGAGATCATGGGGTTGGAGCTCCCTTCCAGTAGTAGTTGGAGAACGAGAGAAGGTTGTAGCCTTCTTCAAGTGGGTGCCTGCGTGCTGGTATCAGTATGCACTAGTACAAGAATGTAAGTAGTTTTCTATATAATAAATATTTAAGATAGAGACGACAAAAATAGTGATTTTCTCATGACTTGGGCTTCCACCTTAAATTCGGGTGTTCATGTGTGATGATTTATTCTGTTCTTACTTCACATGTTTACTATGTACTAAATTTCTGATGAATAAATGATGCACTGGCCTAAGTAAAGTTTCTGAATATTTATCTGAATAATAAGTTCACTGGGAATACGCAAGTTTCCTTAAAGAAAGTTGCATGCATATGCTAGTTGGATTAATTCAAGTCGCGTATAGAAATCAGTAAAGTAAAGAAAAGTTTTGTGAGTTTTAAAATATTGATTCATCCCCCTCTCAGTATTTTTCCCAACACGTGATCCTTAACTATCATTTTTGGTACACCAAACCTATCAATAATGTAATTGAAGAAAAATTATGTAGTTGACTCTTCGGTGTTGTTAAATGTAAGCATCGCCTCGGCCCACTTAGTAAAGTAGTGAACAATGAAAATAATATAACCATTCTCCTCAGCTGAGTGAGAGTTACATGTCATAAATTCAATGCCCAATTTCTTAAAAGGACCAATAAAGACGACAGGATGCGAAGGAGCAGGTGGAGCACACATATTTTTACCATATATTTGGCACGCATGACAATTCTGGATAGCAAGGATGCAGTCGCGAAAGATAGTGGGCCAAAAGTAACCAGCGCATAGGATATTTTGTGCGGGAGAGTAACCAGATAGATGTCGACCACATGCCCCCCGAGTGGCCTTCTTTAATAAATTTCTCAGGTTCCTCGAGAGTGAGGCACCTCCGTAATATCGTATCAATACCATGATGGTAAAGGGTGTCACCGATAATGATGTAATTTCGAGATTGGTATCGAATACATCGTTGCCTAGAGCAAGAGGTATTAGATCGAAAAGTATGGGTCTGGAGATAAATCAGGAAATCTCCATACAACAGGTCAGATGATGAAATCAAAAACAATGACTCATCAGGGATAGAATCTTTAGATGTAGATTCAAAATCCTGGGAAGGAAATTAGCACATAATCATAGCGAAATATATGGATTTCTTCGACTTGGATTTGATGAATTCCAAGTCGAACTCTTGCAGAATAGAAATCCATTTAGAGTACTTTCCCCCCATCAATTGACGTGACATTATATATGCCATAGGGTTGCAATATCCAACGACCATAGTTTTCCTAAGCAGGATGTAATGTCGAAACCTTTGGACGGTTTGAATGACCTACAAAGCCAAATTTTCTACATGAGTATATTTGATCTAAGTCTCCTTGAGGCTCTGACTCAGATAATAAATGGGATTTTTAGTCCCAATGTCATCCTCTTGGACCAATATCATTTATATAGTATAAATGGAAGCAGACAAGTACAAGAAATAGTCACGCTGATAATCATGGGAGTATAGAAGAGATGCCCGAACAAGTACATCTTTCAGGGCATCAAACGATTTTTTAGTAGTGTCATCCCAATGGAAGGGTACCCCTTTCTTTAGTAAGTGAGTGAATCCTTTGGTCAACTTGGCGTAATTGGAGATAAACCTCCGTAGGAAGTTATATTTCCCTTGGAGTCTTTGTAACTGAATGAGAGAAGAAGGTGCAGGCAAGTCAACGATTGCTTGCACTTTCAGAGGATCAATAGAAGGTGCAGGCAAGTCAACGATTTCTTTCACTTTCAGAGGATTAATATGAATTCATTGTTTTGAAATAAAAAAACCCAAGACACGACCATAACCAACATAGAACACACATTTGTGAGGGTTTAGTCGAACCTTATAGTGTCTGCAACGATAAAAATGGCCCAAATGTATTTGGGTCATTATGTAATGTACTTATCAAAAGAATGAAAATTATTTTTATTATTATTATTAAAATGACTTATTAAAGCATGGTTTTCATGCCTAGGTCATCTTTTATTAGTCAAAGTCCCCATTATGGGCTCCTAGGATTTATATTGAGTCATTAGAGTCATTGTAAATTTTATGAGACCCTTCTTGGGATTTTGAATCATGTAAAAAGAATTATTTTTTAGTCAAAAATGAATTTTGTCACCTCCAAATCAAGTCAGCCCTTGCCTAATGAAGTCGGCCTAAAAGGGAGAAATTCGACCCACAAGAAGCCTATATATACAAGTGTAGTTGGATCTATTTTTTCATCCACTCAACAATTTCAATACACATAAGAAGTAGTGTAGTAAAAAGTGTGAAGTGGAAGAATAATAAGGAAAGGTGAAAGATCGAAGATTTTGGGCTCTCTCTCTCTCTTTTCTGTGAAGTTATTGGGCAGTTGCATGATCAAAGTTGCTGGTGTTGTATGGAAAAAAAAAATTTGTTGCAATAGATCGAAGTTGTAGGAGGTCAAAGCTGCAGGAGGGTCAAATTTGTTGGGGTCTATGTGTTTCTACTACATAGGTTGAAGTGTTGCATAGATTGAATTGTTGCGTAGGTAGAAGTAGTTGTTGCTGAATAGATCGAAGTTTTGTTGCTGCGAGGTCGAAGATCTAGATCGAAGCTGCTAGAAGGAAGGGCTGACTTGGTGGTTGGAGAAAGTATATGTCTAGGGTGAAGAGTCTAGGATCATCTTAGGAAAACTCTTTAAGGAAGAGATTTTGACTGGGTTTTCCCCTAAATAGGGGTTTTTCCCCACCAGAGTGTGTTGGCCCTCATTTTTTATCCAAATTTGTTTAATTAAATACACTTTATTACCATGATATCCATCCATATTCACTCTATTTTGACCAATTTATGCATATCCAGGTATATAAATTAAGTTTTTCAATTTTTAAAAGTTTTTACAAAAATTCCTGTAATGGCTTCATTGATGTCATACTTGCAAGACACCTGGCCTCGAACTAAGCACATTTCTAGAAATATTGGGAACTAATAATGGACGTGTACCTATTGCTTTGGTCAAACCAACCTAAAACAAGCTCGGTCAACATTGGTCAAACATGACCTATTTTTTAAGAATCCCTAGAAAATAGGGCAGAATTAGTAGATTTTGGGTTTTTTCCAGATTTGTTGTAAATAATTGGATGAGTTCAACCTAGATGGATGGTATTAGGATAAGATAAGGCTGTTAGAGACATTGTAGCATAGTTTGTTAATTCTTTCTCTATTTATACCAAGTTTGTGAACCATTGAAACATGTAGAATATGTATGATTTTACTTTGATATTTATGAACTTTGGGAGCTAATTGAAGAAAAAATTCTATCTTATTTTATTATATTCTATATGGTGAATGCTTTATTGAGTTTCAGTAGCTGAGAAGTACTTTTAGTGTGTGAGGAAAGGGTGGAGGGCCCCCACACCGAGCTAAGTGAATTTCTGATTAATTTAGTTGCAATTTTCTGAACTAGTTTTGTTTCATGCTTAATCAATTAATTAGATGTATGATGATATGTTATGATTGATGATGAATCTTAATCTAATTTCTATTCTGCATATGAAGGCTCAGACCAGTATTTAAGTTAAACACTTCTTCTATCTTATCAGAGACTAGAGACTAGAACTCATCTTTCTTGCTTTTAAGTGATTTTCTAAATTTCCAGTTTTCTAACAATGGCATTAATGATGAATGAATTTGTAATGAAGGATAGCAAGGAACTCCTTAGTTAGGAGCCTCTTATATTATTCTTTTATGCATCTTGATCTTTTGTTCATTAGTGCTTTTGATTTCTGTTCATGAAGTAGTATTGTAGAGAAGCACAAACAAGTTTTGCTAAGTTAGGAGCTTCTTCTTTTGCTTATTACATAATTGAATTACAAATTATTTAGTCACAGTTTTATATTTGTAATATGCATTTCCTTTAAATTTAATAGTTCATATTTCAAGCTTGACTGTAGTTGAAATCCATATATTTTCGAAATGCTTCTAAGTTCAACAAACCCGGATGGATAATTAAATATTTGTGTTAGTTTACCCAGTAAATTGACCCAACATTTTTGGGGTTGCTTCCAGGGAATCATAATTCAACATAGTCAATCAGGAGGAAAAAAATAAATAAAAACACAACAAAAACTACAAAAACATATTTTTTTCTTTTAGTTGTGTTTTCTTATGCCTAGAGATAGAGATTAGAAGGGTAAATTCATTCAACAAAACCCCCAACAAAATTTAAAAAAAAAAAAAACTAAATAACTACAAAATCCATTTTCCCAACAAGATCTCAAAAATATGATGTTAAATAATCCATTTAGAGAAGGAGAGTATTCCACCACAAGGATCTTCTTAAATCATTGTCCACAATTTAGAGTGATCACTAGGGATGAATCTTCATTTCAAAAGTTAGAAGAGGAACAAAGCATCCATGAAGAGGATCCACAAGAAGAAAAATTAGAATCTTATTCTAGTTATCTTTGTAAGGAGGTGAATGAGTAATGGATCACATGCGATGAAGATCAAACATTAGAACCTGAAATTGAAGAATTTCTAGCATGTATATCACAAGATCCCTTGTGCATTCAAGATTTTGAATAGGTGCCACAAGAAGAACTTTGTAATATGACAACTACAGAAAGCCAAGAAAACATAGAACATCTTAAAATTTGGTTTCAACTAGTCATTAGGCCACAACACCACTCCATTTTTCAATATTCCTTAGCAGCAAATATTTATGATCAAATAATTTTTCATGTCCAAGCATTCATTAAAGTATATTTTTCAAACTTGGATACGAGTTTACTTATGATCTTGCTACGCAAATGGATGCATTGGAAATTCTCTTATACTTGAGAGAATGACTTATTTTTATAAAATAGAGTAGGATAGAATAGAATAAAATAAATAAATGTATGGAATAAATTCACAATATGACTTTTTCCTCATAAATAATTCTTCACATCATTGTTCAGTACTCATTTGAAAGGATTTCAAGACAAAATGCACCAAGGAAAATCCTATTTTGGGGAACCATACAGGATCATTTTTAAAATATTGTTTTTAAACAAGGTATCTCTTAAAATCTATTTTTTAAATCCAATTTTTAAATTTCAATTTGGATCACAAATAATAATAAACAATCGTCAAAATAAACACTAGATTTCAAGAAATATTTTAAGCACAAAGTTAGTAAAACATTTTTTTGAGGGTTCTAATGGAAAAAAATTTTACATGATGTTCATAGGGCATATATCCCTTGGAATCTAGTTTCCAAATCAAATTGAATCAGCTCAATCCGACATCATATGAAAAATCTATGCTCAAAATACTAACTTCTTGTTGACAAATCTGCATGGTGACAATTCTAGGTCTTCACTGTTCATTTGCATATTTCACATATCAAAATCATCTTATTTTCAAAAAAAAATTATAACGGAGATAGATATTGAAGTGTAGTTTATGACACAATTTGAATCATCTTATTTGAAGGCCGGGTGAAAAAGTTATTCCACATTTAGTGACTACATATATTAAAATCAACATAGTCAAACTCTGCCTCCTAGGTCTGTTCATCACCAATTTTGTGATATAAAAACTAATTATTTTAAAAACCTATTTCTATTGGAAATAAAAAAATGAATCTAATTTAATCTCCAAGTGGAATCACATCAATCATATCTTTAATGAAAACGTTATACTCCAAATAGTGATTGTTGGTCTAGTCATAAATTCACAAGAAGCTCTATCAAACATGGTACTTCTCATTATTTTTAGAAAATCAATTTAAACCATTTTGAAAACCTGTTTATATTGGAGGTAGAAATATGAATTCAATTCAACTTGGCTTTGGAATCACTTTAATTCAACATAAAGGGAATATTTTGTGAACAAAATACCTCTAGGAGGTCTAGGTTGGCCACCATTCCTCGAGGGGTAAACAAATGCATTTTATTTGTGTATCATATTTGGAATTGTTTTCAATAATTTATTATAATTATTTTACATATTTATTGAAAGAAGAGAGACTGTACACCTCTCTTACTCCATCATCTAATATTTTATTGCAGGCAAATTCTATGTTTTTGCAGGTCATAAGAAGATTTAAAAGGAGAACTCCATGGACAAACGACATTTCAAAGTCAAATTTAAAAAAAAAAAAAATCATATTTTAGAATATGAATACAAATCTTCAAGTCAAAGAAAAGTGTAATTCACAAGATCTTGAGTTCATCTAATGAAACTCAAAACTCATGAAGCTTGCTTTCAGTTGCTGACCAATTACACCAACAACCCTACAAGATGATCAAGGTCGAGGCAAAAAGACATGAAGCTAATAATAATAGGAAGAAGTCAATTTTTTTACCATGTAAAATCACATCCATTGTCAAAGAAGTATTTCATAAGCCATATTATTCATGATGCCATTCATGTACCATATTGTACGTTAAATTCTGCAATCATGCATGTTGAAGTCCAGACCAATTTTCTATCTATCCATCTACACTTAGATGATGACTTCAACCTATATTAATTTCATAAGAATTCCATTATACCCCACCTCCATCCAAAAAAGAAAAGAAAAAAATAGAAAAAGATCAAAAATAATAAAGGAGTTTGGTTGTGAAAATCCAGGAAACTGGCACAATACAAACTCGAATTCATATCAGAAAACAAACTTGTTTGGACAATATGAATTCTATTTTTGTTTTGTTTTTACTTCAGTATGATTTTTCATATTCAATCTGTTATCACTCGGATTGAACCTCAAGCTGAAGAAGGAAATTCCGAGGTAACCACAAACCACGCTTAGCCAAGTAGCTAGCCTTACTAGGCAAGGAGAGGGCTCTCTCTGTGAGGATCAGAGCCAAGATGGCTGAGTAAAGAAAATATTAAGCTAGGTATAGTAGCTCAGGGTTTTTATTTGATTGTATAGGGTTGTGTTGGATCAAAAGGAGTAAAACAGTCAGGGCAAGGAAAATTAGGTCAAAATCTGCAAGGTGTTCTATGGGGCAAGGTAGGCATAGTGATTTAGCAATTTAGGATTTCAATGGATGGGATTATCAAGACAGGTGAGGAGCTAGAAAGAGCATGGTGAAATCATGGGTTCTTTCTAAACTGAAGAAATTACAGACTGTGAATGTCTACCCAAAACAGAGCATACGAGAATGGATTTGTCTTATCTAACTTGCATACATTCACTTAGAAGTTATGAAATGATGAAGAAAATTAACAATACATTTCAAAAAAAGAAAAAAAAAGGAGAAGATAAACTAAACACCATACCACAAGGATCCCATAAAATTAGCTACAAATTTGATTAATATTCCTACTCAGAACTGATACAAAGTACGTCTCTTCAAAGGCCAAGCATCCAACTGAGTACAACCCTTACTAATGAGAAATAAGAAGAATATATAGACCTCAAAACAACTCATCCTAGCCTTAGGGGGTCGAATCCATGAGATGAGGATCAGTTTCCACCAAATGCTGAACAAGAATTTGAAGACTAGGAAGACCCAACAACTTGCCTCTAAAAGAGAGGAAACTGATTCATTTGACATCTAGAGGCCTCAAGATAATGAATCTACCTATAGTAAATTAATCCCCATCATAATTACATTAATATTTATCAATTACATCAGTGAAAACCCCAAATAGTGAGGTAAAACTCAAAAATTACGTGAAGAACGGAGAAAACTCCAAAACAGGCAGAATTTGTCCTATGCGCAGCGCCAAGGAGGAAAAAATAACCCTTCTTGCAGGTCACTTTGAAGGACTTCCTGATGTCCAAATTGCACTCATGATAGATCATTGGAAAGACTGTCCTATCTACTTTCCAGATATTCTTTTGGTTTCTAATTTGGAGCTGCTTTGACCCTCTAAAACGGCAATCTCCAAAGACTACCTCTATGCGTAGCACACTACTGAAAAATGGCAGAAACATGATTTTTTTAGTGTTTTTGGCCCTTTTGACTGACCAATTTTGTTCCAAATGCTTAGAAAAATTACAGGGGGCATGTCCTCATCATTATGAACCCATTGATGTCTTTCATTTTTCCATTGGATGTCCCAAAAGAGTGTGCAGTTCCAAGGCGCTGCGCATAGAGCAGAAATTTTTGTGTTTTTCAAAATTTGCCCAAAAAACTCAAAAATTTCCAAAAATTTTCCAAATTTCTCAAAATTTGTGGGATGGGCCCACAATCACATGTGAATTTGAGTTAAGGAGGCATTATAAATTATCTTGAGTTTGTCACCTCCCTTCTTACCCTTCCGGAGCTTCTTCAGTTTATCCTTCATCTGTTTGACCTCTATATTGCAAATTTGGTTCCAGGTATGATAGTGATGGGCCATGTGTCTGAGCATATGATTGTCTCTGTTCGCCTTCATTAGCAGCCTCTCCAAGTGAATGTTGACACTCTCAAGCCACACTTCTCTATTATATTCAATCTCCTTTGCCAACTGTTGTTCAAAACTCAGACTTTGGGCTTCTTGCTTTTCTTTCTCCAATGCTCTTTTGAGGCCTCTTGTCTTTGGCCTTTTCCTGATGTTTTTAGCCTCCCTTGTGTGGCCTTCTCTATTGTGAGATATCATCTTCCTCAAACTCATCATCATTGTGTTATTCCTCCCTGTAATCTTTGTCCTCTCTCTCCATGCTTGTTCTTGGCACTTTGGAAACCCTAGGGGAGAGCAAAGAAAAGGGAGAGTGAGTGAGGGAGTGAAGGGAATGTGAGCAAGGAAGGAGATGAAATGAGGGCTTTATGGGATAGGGATAGGGCCACAAAAATTAAGGGAGATGGGGAGAAAGGTAATGAAACCTTGTGAGGTGATGGGTGGTGAAAATATTAAGGGATGTGAAAATTAAAATTCAATTACAGGTCAAAGGTAGAGGGAAATCTAGGAAAAATAGTGAGATTCCTAGAAATTAGGGCTTTTATGGAAAAGGGTGTAGGGACTTAGGGATGAGGATGTAGGGGTAGGTTTAGTGCCTTTATAGGTATATGGTGATGTCGTAGGGTTTAGGGACAATCAATTGGGACAAGGAGGGTTTTGGGAAGTTTGTGAGGGGGATGGGTATTTTGGGAGAGGCAAAGGAAAACTAGGGTTTCCTTGCAATTTTAACCAACATGAAACACAAACATAAGCATAAAAATTAAGATGGAGGGAGCTATAAGGGTTAATTTACTTGTATTTGAGGTGGAGAAGCAAATTTGAGTATTTTTAGAGAAATTTGGAGGATTCTAGCCCTGTGCGCAGTGCCAAACCCAGATGTGTAGCAGAGTGTTATTTAACACTGTGAAAACTGCTCTATGTGCAGTGCACTACTCCTATGCACAACGCCTCACTGCTATGCACATCTCCATCTTGAAGGCCACCTTTGAAGGCCTTCCCGGAGTCAAAATTGGGGGCATGATGGATCGTTCGAAAGATATTTCTCTTGGCTACACAATGGATCTCTCAAGAACTGAAAATGATAAATTATAGCCCCTCAAAAATCAATTCTCCCAAGACTAGTCAAAAAGTGCAGAATGGGGGTGAAAAAATGAAGTGTGATCTTACAGGATACATTTGGAGGACTTTCTCAACTCTAAATGGAGCTCATGATAGCTCATCGGAAATATATTCCAATCTAGTTTTCATTTGACTTATCAAGAAAGTCATTTGGACACTCAAGCTAGGAGAAAAATTGTTTTTCCCAAGGTCACTCCAAGAGTGAAGCAACTCTCCTATGGCACCTATATTTTTGACATTTATCCCAAACCATGAAACCTGTGTAAAAACTTAAGGATTTTTTTCTTCTTGGACCTATGGCGGACAAAAACCTCTCTCACATTTGTCAAATTCATCTACGTTTGGTTAGAAACATAGTTTGAAGTAAAACTGGCCCTATGAGTGGAAAATGGCTTGACTCTTGGAATGATTTCATGGAAAATGATGGAGACATGATGTTTATGAGTTTGGAATGACCTCATAATTACTGATATGAACCACCTTATGCCTCCTCTACTCATATGTCTTTGATTCCATAGCAAACCCTAGCTTTAGTGGGAGAGGAAATTAGAGTTTAGTTCTTGTGTAAAATGATGTCTTAGGCACCCTTGGAAAAAGACAACTCCATTTGATATTTGATCAATTGTTGAAGTAGACACTTTTTGTATTTGAAACTTGATGTGTTGGCATGTGGAACTCTGAGTTGGAAGCCTTGGGAGACTGAGTAATTATTACATTTGAACTGACATAAAATTACATGAATAAAAATAAATTACATCTTGGAATGAAACTTACACTTGAAATCAAATTACAACTTTGGAAACCATCTTGGAGATCATATTTACATGGTAAAAAGACATTATTGGGATCAATATCACACCTTTTGTTGAGCTTATGAGATGGAATGGTGCATTTTTTAGACTTTGAACAATGAAACCTAATGACCTAATGGGACCTTGAATGACATGACTCCATGGTTGACTTTGATTGACATAATAAATAGTAAAATAAGATTTTCAAAAGTGTTTTTTATGTTCAGCAAGACATGAAGGTGGGCCAGCAAATAATAATTTGTGAGGGAGAGTAATACTTTATGACTATGGCTACCATCAGTGAATCAATTTTTTACATGACCTAATGGAATGATAAAAAATTTCTGAGTGGGACACGTAAAATGAATATGAAAAGAGTGATTTTGATCACTGATGGAAAAATGCATATTCTGACACTAACAAAATCCTCCAAGACATGTAATACTTGAGGAAAATTCTTAACATCAGCAAGGGGGAAGCTTATAATAAAACTATGTAAATAGTTTGAACAGCTGAATTGAAGAAGGAACCTAAATTACAAGTACAAAGGGACCTGATACATCATTGGACATATTATGCAGACCTGAGATATCATTGAGAATATTATGCAGAAGGGACCTGTATCATATGACAAAAGCAACTTGAAACATTATTGAAAATTATATGTCAGAAGGGACCTGAAAACATTATTTATAATATCATTGCAGAAGGGACTTGAACTATTTCAACATTCAAGCCTGAAGAACATGTCAAAAGGGACCTAAAACATCAAATTGAAAATTGCAAAAGGGACTTGAATAACATCAACATTCAAAGATCCTGAATCAATATCAGATGCGAAAACATGAAGCAAAAATAAAGTCTCTACATATCCTGGAAGATCCATCGTTATGATAAAAAAGACATCATTGACAATAATTTGACTAGAGGACATCATTGACATCAAATATTTTATGGGAATACAAGTACAGTAAGTGAAAAAATTTCTCTTAAAATTTTGATTTTCTTATTTTGATTTTCTAGAAGTTGTTAAGACTAATTTAGTGCTTGATATGCATTCCATTCCTATATCCTACAACTACCTTCATTATCATTACTATCATCACCTATTCATCACCCTTTCCTACATTTAACCATCATCCCCTATACCATCATTCCAACCATTAAAAAAAAAAACAAACCATCACATTAATCCTAATTATTTTCTTAAGCATATGGATCAAGAATTGAAGCCTCAATATTCAAATCCTTGTTGACCTACAAAAACAACAAAGGTTAGTGTTATGATAGAAATTTAATTTTAAAACATGATTATTCTAGGGTCATTTTAAAATTAAATTAAACAATGAAAAGTGCAAAGTGAAATATACCTAAGTTATGGAGAAAAGTGCAATATACATATGGATAAGGTATGAGCGCACAATGTAAAATGGAAAAGTACATAACCTAAGTTGAAATGATGCAACAAAATCATGATACATTTCAATGGACATGCAAAGGAATGAAGATATAGGCATACAATAATATGAGTGAAACAAAGAACATGAGTTACGGTGATAAGACAAGTATATACATTGTGGAGGAAAGAACTAAGGTGAAACACTGTCAATTGGACACATGGGAAACCAAAGGTACACAGTTAGAGTATGTGGTGGAATGTAGAAACGGTAAAATGCCTTCAAGCAAACACACAAACGCTTTCAAACACTGTAAACTACAAATATTTTCTCACTCTGTAAACGCAAGCTCTGTATTAAACATTTTTTTTCCACCATCATAGCCAAATTTCGCTCAAGTATAGGTGTAGAACATTGTGCATTCATACGAACGCATGCAACACCCTTGTGGAAGGATAAACAAGTATAAAAAAAAAACAAGGAAGAGAGAGGGTTGTGTAAAGAAAAAACTCTGAACAAAGGAAGAAACGCAAAATATATAGGCAGTCATGGAAGAAACAAGGCATCGGTTTTCAGGAAGATAGAGGACTGAGATTTTCTCATCGTTTAGGTTGATAGAGCGCTCCAATAGACTCCAAAAATCCCATAAAAGAAGGTAAGAGATCGCCTCCAGATTGCCATAAACTGTTAATGGATTTCAAGGAAAAGAACTCATGTTAAGTATTGCATTATGTCATGTTAAAAATGAGCTAAAACTTCAGTTGAAAAACCTGAGCGATTGCCACCATTAAACATGTATTTTCCATTGATTTAATGAACGAATCCTTAGAAATATCAAAGGATATTTTTGATTGATTTGGCGATGTCTAACACAAGAACTCAAGTTATCTCGGAAATATTACAAAAATCGCTTCCATTAGGGGAATTTTGAGGTCTAAAATAGACCTCCTAAGAAAAATGTAAAACCAAAATAAACTTTATAAGAACCAATAGGATTCAAGATGATGATGTCAACTATGGGGAATGATTCACCATTTTTTAAGTAAAAGGGTAAAAAGATTCAAAAATAATAAAATATTAAAAGTAATTTTTCAATTCCTATTTTCAACTTAGCTTCCAAATTTTTTACTCAAATTTCGAGCGGGAGTACTCGTTGGATGAAAATTTTAATTTCTCATCTAAGGAGTACCCATGTTGCATACTTTTGATAGACTCTCTTACACGAAAAATAAGAAATACATGAAAAAACGTGATTGCAATCACGTTTTTCATGTATTTATCATTTTTCATATAGTAGGATCCATCAAACATATGCAACATGGGTACTCCTTGGATGAATAATTGAATTTTTCATCCAGTGAGTACTCCTGCTCGAAATTTGAGTAAAAACTTTGGGAGATAAGTTGAAAATATGAGTTGAAAAAATAGTTTTTTCTTTTTTCCCTCTAAAATTTGATAATGTAATCAAATCTTATTTTATTATTTCCACTATTATTTTATAATTTCCTTAGGAGACCCATTTTAGACCTCAAAATTCCCCTAATCATATAAGGTAATCTCGCAATTTCCTCATGCGTGATTGTATGTGAGAACACATAGTTTTCAATTATGATTATGATACATATATAGAACATAATTATTCCTATTTTTTTAACACGCAGTGGGCATAATTAGTTTCATCCATGTATGGTCTGTATGGGAAAATTTGTTTCATCTATGTGCATAGTGATAATTATCAAAATAGAGAAGGAATTTTTGATGAATTTTGGCAAAAAAAAGAGATTGAATTATGAGTTAAGGAGCAATAAAAACATGGTCAAAATGTTTATATGATATTTGTATACAAAGAGCAATGTTTTTTTATAGATTTTGAAGAACATAGATTCATTTCTAAAAACTATTTTGAAGAATAGATTCATTTCTAAAAACGATTTTGAAGAAACGAAGGAATTCAAAAAATCAATTTCAATTTTGAAAAAAAAAGGCAGTAAACCGAGAAAATTGATTTCAATTTTGAAAAAGACAATGTGGGTAAATCGATTTCATTTTTTTTTTAAACAATATGGTTAATTTTCCAGAAATCGATTTCAAATTGAATGATAATGAAATTTTATTCATTCCCATAATTTTCAGTTCCACTTCAATTTCAGAGAGGGTTAATGAGAAGGAAATTGTTCATAATTCAATTTCAATTTCCGACGAGATAGAAAAGGATAATTGTTCATTTCTCCAACATTCAATTTCTCTGGTATTCAACTTATAAAGATACAGTCTTTGGTAACGTCACTTGTATATTTTGAGATGCCGGGAGAAGAGTTTTAAATGGAATTTTATTGTTTAACACAGGGAGACAACCATTACCGATAAAATTCTACAAGTTCTCTTCCAAATCAAATTGAGACACGATTTTGCCCCACGATGAAATATTTCCAAGGTCTTTTGTGGTTTTTCACACAGTGCAAAATTTCTTTTATTAGTTTTCTAAAATAGAGGGCATTTCTAGGCACCATTTGCAGCATAATAAGAGAGGAATTGAAGGACTAATAAGCAGAGGAATCAGTCTCAATAAATCTCAGATTCAAAACATCCAATTTTGAATTCAACTACAGTTTAAAAAAATTGAAATTTTTAAGAAGACATTGTTTTTCATTGTCTTTTCTGAGAAAAATAAAATGAAATTTGAAAAACAAAAACATGGGTTTTCTTCAGAACGAGCCTAATTATGCTCATCAAGGATATTTTTCTCAAATTCATTTCTATTTTGGATATTTTCCTGGTTCTTTAAACCCTTATTTTGCAGATTATGTGGAGTGTCTGAGTTCAATTAGAAAAGGTCAGAGATTTGTTTAAATTGGATGGCAGTGAAAAATCCAAGTCCAAGTTAATTTTATATGGTTTGAAGATCCGAAGACTCAAGTTATCTAATTGGCATTGTAATCCAAGTCTAAATATATATTTTCACGTAACATAAGTTCAAAATCCAAGTTGACAGATATTTGGGGTAGCGTAATCAAAAGTCTGAATTAACATATGTTTGGTGGTAGCATAGGTTCAATATCGAAGTTCTAAGTGTAAGATTGGTGTTAAAAAATTCAAGTTCATGACCCCAGTTTTATTCTTATTTACACAAAATACCAAAACAGAGCTCGTGCATGATGGTGTCAGGTGGTGTTGGTGAGTGCACAACAGTGCAAGAATTATGAATGGAATTTTTGAAAATAGAATGTTAGTTGCCCCCCCCCAAAAAAAAGAGGTGCCAGAAGACTGTAAATTCGCTTAGATCTCTCCTAGAAATTGATTTTTGAAAGAATTACAACACATATATTGCTTTTTATTTCCAGAAATTGATTTTTGAAGACATTATAACACAACAATTGTGTCATGAATATTCAACAATGAATTTTTTTTCGCATTTCAGCCCAGGAATTT
Source organism: Pinus albicaulis (assembly GCA_034641835.2). NCBI lineage: Eukaryota > Viridiplantae > Streptophyta > Pinopsida > Pinales > Pinaceae > Pinus > Pinus albicaulis. The sequence continues at coordinate 1,181,987,825 of CM076578.1, read as the reverse complement.
GACATCACAAGTTCAGAAAATGTTCTTTATTCTTAGTGACCAAGAATTCACATATCAGTCCAAAATTTGGTATTTTAATTCAAAAATTTCTCCTCATATGAATGGGTATTCACTACAGAAGATTGATTTCAAGAAAAAAAAAAGGGTAGCTCATTAGGAAGCTTCGACATTAGGAGCCAGAGTCATAGGTACATCAGCAGGGTAATCATCATACAGAAGTAGAAGGTCAAGAAGACAGAGGCAAGCATGAGGACATGCTTGTACGTCAACAAGGGGGAGATGTTGGCCCTCGTTTTTTATCCAATTTTGTTTAAGTAAATACACTTTATTACCATGCTATACATCCATATACCATCCATATTCACTCTATTTTGACCAATTTATTCATATCCAAGTATATAAATTAATTTTTGCAATTTTTAGAAGTTTTTACAAAACTGTAATTTTAAGTGCATTTTTGGACAAGACCAGAAATCCCGTAATGGTTTCATTAATGTCATACTTGCAAGACACCTAGGCTTGAAATGATCACATTTATAAAAATCTTGGGAACTAAGAATGGACTTGTACCTATTGGTTTAGTCAAACCAAGCTAAAACAGGCCCCGTCAACGCTAGTCAAACATGACCTATTTTTCAGGAATCCCTAGAAAATAGGGTAGAAATAGTAGATTTTGGGATTTTCCAAATTTGGTGTAACTAATTGGATGAGTTCGACCTATATGGATGGGATTAGGATAAGATAAGTTTGTTAGAGACATTGTAGCATATTTTGTTAATTATTTCTCTATTTATGCCAAGTTTGTGAACCATTGAAACAAGTAGAATTTGTATGATTTCACTTTGATATTTCTGAACTTTGGGAGCTAATTGAAGAACCAGTTCTATATTATTTTATTTTTTTCTATATGGTGAATTCTTTATTGAGTTTCACTAGCTGATAAGTACTTTCAGTGTGTGAGGCAAGGGTGGAGGGCCCCTGCACCGAGCTAAGTGCACTTTTTGGTTAATTTAGTTGCAATTTCCAGAACTAGTTTTGTTTCATGCTTAATCAATTACTTAGATGTATGATTATATGTTATGATTGTTGATGAATATTAATCTAATTTATATTATTCATATGAAGGTTCAAACCAATGCTTAATTTAAACACTCCTTCTATCTAATCAGAGACTAGAGACTAGAACTCATCTTTCTTGCTTGTAAGTGATTCACTGAATTTCCAGTTTTCTAACAATGGCATTAATGATGAATGAATTTTTAATAAAGGACAGCAAGGACCTCCTTAGTTAGAAGCCTCTTATATTATTTTTTTATGCATATTGAGCTATTTTTCATTAGTGGTCTTGATTTCTTTTCCTGAAGTAGTATTGTAGATCAGGACAAACAAGTTGTCCTAAGTTATGAGCTTCTTCTCCTGCTTATTACATAATTGAATTAGAAATTATTTAGTTAAGTTTTATATTTTTAATATTCATTTCCTTTAAATTTAATAATTCATCTTCCAAACTTTATTGTATTTTAAATCCATGTATTTTCGAGATGCTTCTAAGTTCTACAAACCCGGATTCATAATTAAATACTTGTGTTAGTTTACCCAGTAAATTGACCCAATAGAGTGCCTACATCTTTTGTCTCTTGTTTTTTTATCTTAATACACACATAATTTGGTAATAAGTAAAAGAATCCAACATAATTCACAAGTAATTATCAAGAAAGAGGAATTAAATACCTAAGTATACTTGCATTTATTTCTCAACACTAGATTCAAAAATAGAATAAACAAGGTAAGGCATAGGAAGAAAAGAGGATTGTTGGTCAAATTTAAGTAGCCACAGTTGAGGATTCAGACTTGTGGTTTCTCTAAGTTTCAGAGAGGGTTGGAAAGAAGGATAAATATCATACTCTATGATAGTGTATCCTTGTACTGATATCAATTACATCAAAAGGAAGTCAAATTTCGAGGTATGTTTGAATTATTTTCTTTTATTTTGGATGTAGATATTGGCAAAAATCATGTTGGTCTGGAACAAGGGTTTTCTAAGACATGCATCTCAGCATATGATATCTGTAGCACTGATCCAGGTGGATATTCATGGCCATCCACCTATTCAATTTGGACCCACACCATCAGTTCTTTCAGTTTTTTTTTGTTCCTGAACTTTCGGAGCCGTTTGGAGGTCGTAATGAGCCACGTGGATATTGGTGGCCACCCACCTATTCCATTTGGACCCGCACCATCAGTTCTTTCAACTTTTCAGTTTTGACACAACTTAATATTTTTAGTAGTTTTTCGGGTCCTGAACTTCTGGAGCCGTTTTGAGGCCCTAAACAATGTTTTTTGGGAAAACTGGGAGCAACATGGATCCATGGACCATGTTTCTCACACCAAAAGTTGTACTCCTTAGATAGATATTTCTAACGAGCTATTAAGCACGTCAAATGGAGCTCGGTTGCCAAAGTTACGTCCCCGAGAAGTTGAAACACCAATTTACCCAAACGGAACCCATAGTTTTGGCCCTTCATATCCTAGGGTTAGGTTTTTGGTTGTTTCTAGTTTTCCATTGTTTCTAAATAATAAATAGGCCCTCAAGCCTCATTGTAACACACATTTAGAGGCATGTAGCCACCACATATATTCTCAAAGATAAGCTACCATCGCCCTAGCTAGTTTATTTCCATTTTTTCCATAAACATATTTCAGCTATTTGATATTAATGAAATGAAGTGTTATTTCCACTGCATCTTTCTATTTATGGTTATATATGTATTCTATTGTGTTCCTGCATAAATCCAAATCAGTGGTATCAAAGTGGTCTGCTCTTTCTCTGTTTTTCTTTGCATGTCCCCAACACGGTCAGGGTATAAGGATTTAGGGCTCGATTTGGTTGAACCCTTGCAAGATCAGCCTCGCAAACCCCGATGACCTCCCATGGAGGAAGAAAATAAAGACGAGGGAGTAGGAGATCCTATCAAAATATTTCTCGAGGAGGCCCTCGAGAAACAAAGGAACGCGATGATGGATAACTTTGCTCAGATCCTTTAACGAGTACCCACCTACGACGCATCTACATCCAAAAACTACTTTGGAGGTGCCACTCCCTTCAAGGTACAGGTAAACTTTGACATTCCTGTATTTGAAGGCCAGATAGATGTAGACATCATAGATGGATGGTTGAATTTGTTAGAAGGGTATTTCTCAGTCCATGATTTCTCCGACGGAGAAAAGATTTTTTCTGCACTCCTCAAAGCTGCCCCCCATGTCAAAGACTAGTGGGAAACCTACTATGAGAAAAAGGATGAGGGAGAATCCTCTTTGTTCTCGACCGCAGCCACCTAGAGTTCATTCTGAGACAGCATCAAGGAACATTATTACCCCGTGGGGAGCTATGAGGACAAGTACATCCAATGGACCATGCTGCAGCAACAAAGGGATCAAGATGTGCATGAACTGACGAATTTTTTCCATACCCTATGCACAAAGTTGGGTATTAAAGATTCAGAGATACATTTGGTGCTAAAGTACCGTAGCTTTATGCATAGACACATTCATGAGGAAATGGAGTTCCTCAACATTCCTTTCTTGGCACGACATATCGTTATGCTGCCAAGATTGAGCAAAAATTTGAGCAAAAGAAGCGAGACTTTGGATCTGCGAATCCGAAGCAAGGGAAAGGCGCCCCTGAACCATAGAACAAGGGGAACAGCCAAAGCGTGGTGACTCAAAACACCACCACAAATCCAAAGAAGGACACGGGGAAGTGGTGCGAATTCCATAACAGCCCCACTCACGGCACAAATGAGTGTCGGACCAAACATTCGCTCGTGGTCGAACTGAAGGCACCCAAATCAGATGCATCTTTTGATCCTGAGCCAGAAATAGACAATGGAGATGACAAAGGGAAGTAGATCATTGATGCAGACCCTAGTGCCATTTTTTCCACTACCAAGCTCCAGAGGGAGGATCCCCAGGATCCAGAGGAGGGGAGTGCCTCTTCCATTTGTAGATGTGGGTGAAGGGTTGTCCATTGCATTTTCTTGTTGATAATAGAAGCCCAAAGAACCTCATTTCAGCAGAGGTGGTGAAGCGGCTCAGCCTTTTGACCATAGCACACCCACAACCATATATGATCGGGTGGCTTTACCCATGGAGAGATATGCGCGTCTACCAACAGTGTCGCCTTCCGTAGAGTATCAAGCCATTCACAAATGAGGTATTGTGTGATGTTGCTTCTCTTGATGTAGCTGATGTATTATTGGGACAACCATACTTATGGAGGTGACATGTTGTGTATGATTCTAGGCCTTGTTCTATTGTTATTACTTTGGGAAATAAATTGTATAGGATACCGGAGGTAGTACCACCTCCTGCCATCTCCTTGACTATTGCAAAACAACACAGTAAGATTGTTTCCCAAACCAAGAAATTTATTTTTCTTACAATTCGCTCATATGAAAAGAATAATATTGTGGCCAAAACCTCGAAACAGGGCTCCCCTGCACGGCTGAAGCAGATGGAAAAATTTGTGAAGGAATACGAGGACATTTTCTCCTCACCCACAGAGGTTCCTCTACACTGTCAGGACAAGCACTCCATCGATCTGACCCCCAGCGCACCGCCACCTGATATTTCCATACCTCATGCGATTACATAGACATAATCCACACATGTACTATCTGAGGCAACCAAATTTATTGAACGCATCCAACACGTCTGCTAGCACGTCCGCCAGCACGTCCACGACATCCTAGACAAATTGAATACCAAGTTCAGCAGAATTTTCCTCTCATGGAGGAACTTAATGCAATGGGGACCATTACTTCCTAAGGATGGAGGAATGATCCAGGTGGATATTGGTGGCCACCCACCTATTCCATTTGGACCCGCACCATCATTTCCTTCAGTATTTCACTTTCAACACAACTCACTATTTTTAGCAGGTTTTCGGTTCCTAAACTTTCGGAGCCATTTGGAGGCCATAATGAGCCACATGGATATTGGTGGCAACCCACCTATTCCATTTGGACCTGCACCATTAGTTCTTTCATTTTTTCAGTTTCGGCACAACTTACTATTTTTAGCAATTTTTTGGGTCTTGAACTTTCGGAGCCGTTTTGAGGCCCTAAACAACTTTTTTTGGGAAAATCGGGAGCAAAATGGGTCCATGGATCAACATTTCTCACATTAAAAGTTGTAATCCTTGGACAGATATTTATGACGAGCTATTGAGTGCATCAAACGGAGATCGAATGCCAAAGTTATGTCCCCGGGAAGTTGAAACACCAATTTACCCAAACGGGGCCCATATTTTTGGCGCTTGATCTCCTAGGGTTAGGTTTTTGGACGTTTTGGGTTTTCCATTGTTTCTAAATAATAAACAGGCCCTCGAGTCTCATTGTAACACAGCTCAGAGGCATGTAACCACCACATCTCTTCTCAGAGATAGGCTACCATCGCCCTAGCTAGATTGTTTCCATTCTATCTGTAAACATATTTCAGTTATTTGATATTAATGAAATGAAGTGTTATTTCTAATGCATCTTTGTATTTATGGTTATATGTGTATTCTACTGCATTCTTGCATAAATCCGGATCAAGCACACTTTGAGGTTCCTATCATAGAGAAAAAATTTATACATCTCAATTTTCCAAATGAGGATTCATCCCATTGATTAGGCTAGTATTTTGTGTGTTTCTGAGCTAAAAATTTTCAATTCCATATTCAGAATATTTTGAGATTGGTTGTTCAAAGTTCAGGGATTGTTTTGGAATATTTTCGGCCCTAGATCAGAGTGAGAAGAATTTGAGCTTATGATTTAATCCACTTTGAGACTCAATCAGAGGTCATCAATACATATGTCTACAACCCTCTGTATGACATCATTTACAGTCTCCACCAAAATAAAATAAAAGCAAGAGGTCTCATTCATTGTGCATATTCTCAGCTCCATTATGCAACACCTATCTAAGAACTATGAGAAAGTTTTTTATAATACCCTGAGTTAATATCATGCACTGATTATGGCTCTAATTAATGAATTAAGGTATGATATTAGTAGCCACTTCAAAGAAAAAAAAATTGTAAGACATTTTCATATTTGATATCACTAGTCTAGTTTAGAGATCAGTCTTGGTGCACTATTTTTTTATATAATATTTCAAAATTTATCTAAGATTGATCCCAAGGATTATTTCTGGTTTCAAAGGAGATATTTGTAAAATTCATCAGACTTGCAGTCATCTCTTGGTATTGTCACCTCACGAATTTTCTCTTCAGCAATGAACCTGAGGTGTCTTTTCTAAGTCTATTTATCTTTGAAAGCAGTAGAAGTTCGATATTTTTGCTTCAATAATTATACCAGAATATTTGGTCTCATTGAAAGAAGGAAAGCTATAAGCATCGAGAAGTGGAATAATTTGATATTTTTGGAACAATATTGATCTTTTTTTAGTTTAGAAATGAAACAATCTTATTATACCATGATTCATCTTGAAGACCTATAGTACCATCATTGAAATAATCAATCTTGAAGGCTACAACAAGATTTCTCTGGTTTTTCATCTTCATCAACCAATGACAAGTATCAGAACCTTGAGGGCAGAAATCATTTTTTCAATAGTTTAAGATTTCCAGTGCAATAACCTTTTGTAACATCATTGAATATTTATGCTACATTTAATCTATGCTATGCATTTCCGTCCCTAGACTTTCTAGATTCTAGAGTGTGGTATAATATGTTAGGAACAGTGTTAAGAAAGGCCAAGACTCTAAATCAAGGTTGCATAAGAAACCTTGACACAATCATATTTCAGCCAGACTTCATTAGTAAGTCATATCAAGAAGTTGGATCGATATATGATATCCCTGTTTGGATTCTAATTATAAGGAAGCCTTGAAGCAGTTAAAATATGGTGATGAATGTTTCAATATGAGAAACCTTAGAAGCTTCGTTTTTAAATAACATGGATCATCCCCTTGGAGCATCCCCTATAATCATGAAGGAGAGTGGTCGGGTTCGTGGAAATCCCAGATTTTGTGATTGCATGGATAAAAATGCCCAAATGAAAAGGGCCTCTATATAATGGATTGGTAGCAGTCATGAAGCAGTTGATTGACTGGATGATCTCATGGGAGGATTTATTCACCCTGGTTGAAGAAGGACAATGATGATAATTTTCTCTCTGGTTTTGATTATAGAAGTTTACTAATAAGGTTGTAGTATGATAAAGTCTCATATTAAATAATAGGGGTATATTGATGAAGGATTAATTTCCAACTAAATTAAGACTTCAGAGGGAGCTATAGAATACCATGATGAATATCCTCATGTCTCAAATTTTTAAACTCTGATGATAAGTTATATCTCCAAAGCTGCATGGAAATGATTAAATTAATTCAATAGATTAATTTGGCACATGAACCAAAGGAATATTTACATGAATGGAAATAAGTTATAGACATCTCGATATTTAGAGGAAGCCATGGTCACATATGCAACCATTAACAAATGACGGTCCTCTCGTTTATCAAACTGAGAGGGGGTTGACATTTAAAGTCAAATTTCTGGCCTTGATGCACTACTTCCTAAGCATAGATAATTTGTAGGGATCCTCATGTTCTAGTAAAATACCTTATCAGATATATACCTTCCTACAATTTATGGCTACCTATTTATCTATGGACTGACGTACTCTGCCTAGAATTTGAGCTGGAAGTGTGAAGAATGGAAAGAGAAAATCTAAGTGATATATCTCCTGGGATCCACCTTTTATTTCATGGATGAATCAAATACTAAATTTTATTGCTTTGGGAGCACAATTGAGGCTAAATGTTTAAATCATCATGCATGGTTTATTATTATAAATCCAATTAAGGAAGCTCTTCAGTGAGCCATTTGAACACATGTTGGTAACCACCGTTGTATATTTTGATTCATTTTTCAGAGAATTCATGTTCCATGATAGATCCTAATAGTGGGTACCTCTATTTGGATATGGTATAGAGGATACCAATCAAACTCTATCATTTATGGTTGGATGTGAAGATTATTTTCATCCTTCTATAGCCTCTCGATAAGGTCAAGATTATCTTCCTTTAGAGAGAGGTTGAGAGTCATAGATATATCATACTAGGAGGGTCTCGGTTGAACATTGAACTTTGGGAGCTCATAGGGGCATGGGGTACTTCTTGGAGCTATGTGTGACCATAAGGTGAGTGGTTCATTTTATGCTATAGGTACACTATGTACAGGGTGAGTGGTTCACCTTCCCCTATGATACTCCATGATGATATATGCATAGGATGAGTGGTTCAACTTATCCTATGGCATATGAGCAGGATGAGTGGCTCACCTTCTCCTATGGATACCCCAATAAGAGATTCATATAGGAATCTTCCATTTGTCACATGTGGACATTTCAGTGGAACTTGGTTCATCCTTTCCCCACATGTAGGATGCTCATTCCCTATGATCGATGGTTGACATGTCAGTGGGATGTGGTTCTTCCTTTCCCCACGTATAGGATCCTTCCTAGGATTGTTGGTTGGCATTCATGTAGGATGCGTTTCATACTTTCCCTCCTCTTGATGGTTTTCATGTGTGTAGGATGTGTTTTATCCTTTGCCTACAATGGTTGTGACATGTGACTATATGATGTGGTTTTCCTTTCCCTACATGTGGTTGTGAGAAGGATGTGATTTATTATTTCCCTGGTGTTTCCCTAGCACCATCCTACCCATGTAGCTTGGGACACATGGGAAGTACCTCTCATCTGGAAAATGAGTTGGGAAAAGTGGATAGGGGCCATAGAACTACTGATGGGTGCATCGTTTATTGTTGTACTCCCTATGTCAAGGATGCATAATGTTCAATGACTTGATCTGATTGGGGTAATTCTACCGTTATTTTTCTGGAACTGAATTTTGTCAGTGGAGTGTGGTAAGGTCTTGTGACTCACTCTAGATCAATTATTCTTCATTATCTATATCAATGTTCAGCAGAATTGAGATGAGATGCAAAGATGTTCATGATGACAGGATGGCACAATGAATTGACAAGTGGAATTCTCCCTAGTTGAGAGGGAGTGCTAAAATTGGAAATTATGTCCAAATTGCACTTTGGGTAGCTCCTTTGAAGAATATAATTGTGGTTTTGATTTCCTCTTTTCGAGAGGACCAAAATTTACCTAAATATCACTAAATTTGGATAAGGAAAAATACATTTTTGAAAGAAAGCCCACATGTATAATTTATTAAAAGTAATTAACATGATTATTTTAAACAATCCTAATATATATTAACCTTTTACAAACTTCCTTTTAATTGAAACCTCCCTACTACCTCACATTAAAATATATGCAGTGTTCTAATCTCATTAATATAAGAATAATATATTAATATTAACTAAATAAAAATAAAACAAAACATTTACAAATTATTTTAATTTAAAATATTATAAAATAATATTAATATATTTTATAAATTACCAAATTAAAATAAATAAATAAAATAAAAAATAGCACTCTTGTAAATATTTATGTCAACTATTTTCACATTAAACCATCTTCATCTCCCTATTTATCAAAACCCTAGGTGGATCTATTCTCCATATATCTTTATATCTTGATGATGAACCTCAATTGATGGTTCGAAACGTCGATCTAAATCAACAGGAATGGGATCAATCCAGAAGATATATTAGAGGCCAACAATCCTAGAAATCTCAAATCACAAATTATCAAGGTCATCTTAGGGTTAATTATTTAAGTTGAACCCCTCTCCATATTATATAAATAGATTTGTCCTCCAACCTCATTAGATCATCCAAGTGCATCATCCTTTCATGGAAGAAATGAAGACAAGGCATGGGTATTTATGTGTTTTTGGAGGGTTTTCTTTTCCTAGAACAGGTCTGAATTTGTGCAGGTTGAGGCTGTAAGCTAGAAGAGAGGTTTGAAGGTTTTTTTCGGTATGGTTCTGTGTGGAAGAGCCTATCTTCAAACAAACGCATATGTTCCTTATTTCATAAGGTTGTGAGGCTCTTTTGAGAGGCTATTTGTTACATTTGTAGGGTGTCACAGGAGTTTGGGAGAATGTTGAAGGGGCTGGTGGGCCTAATATGGAGTTGGCCTCTTCCTAGGAAGTTGTACTAAATATCTGGAGTAAGAAAGAGCAGAACCACAATTGTAGAAGGGTTATTTAAGCAAGGTTGTGAGAGTTGTAGCAGTGGATTACATACCCTAACCAAGAGCAGAAAATGCAGAGTGAACAGTCATATAAATCAAGGTTTGGAGCAGTGTACCTTGAAAGGAATTTCGCATCCTTTAGCACAATATCTGGGAAATATGGGCTCCTTGTCTTCAATCCCTACTTTCAGACCCTTGATCGCATAATTCTTCACCACATTGACTAGGCTTGACTATTCAGTATTGGATTTTTTTGGTTTCATTACAATTATCAAAGGAGGTCACACTAATTTTCCCTGAGCTCATTTTGGAGACGATTTTGTAGCTACTTTGACTACCATTGTTCACTAGTTAGGGCAAATATTTTTGACTATTGTCTAAAGGAAGAATGGAAGATTTGTTTGGGATTCTTCTTTTCCATTTGGACAGTAGTATTGATCATCATACTGGCAAGTCAATGTTTACCTTGACTGTACTCTCTCTCTCTACTGAACATTTGATATTTGATAATAAGAAGAATTGATCAAGAGTTTTCCCCCTCTTGGGGTTTTTCCCTAGATTGAGCCAATTCTTGTGTTCTCCTGTCGTGGCTTCTCTTCAGCATATGTTATTTATGTTCTTTCTTCAATTATTGTTAATGTGATAATGGATTATGTGATTTTTAATGAAAGAAATTAAATTGAACTTGGGCTCATGTGGATCATTAAAGTAATTTACCTAAGAAATGACATGTTAACCAAAAATTAACACTTACTTGTAGGTTTTAACCCTGTACAAAAATTATCTGCAAACGAATCTTAAAAACAGGAAATAAACAATAGCGAGAAAATAAAACATAAAACAGATCTACACAGATATTTTCCCCTAGATCCCAAATCGGGACTACCAGCTTGATTTTTCATTATATTCCTTTAAGTGTTACAACACATATATATACATGTTGAAGCATACATAAACCCCAATCCATTAACCCTATATTAGAACATAACTATAGTTCCCTTGACCAGATCTACAAAATACCAGGGGTTGAAAACCATCATGCCCCAAAACCATGTGCAAACCCATGCACAAAACCATGGGTGGGTCCGCCCACCGAAAAATAGGGTCCAAATTTTTTTTCTGGGGAAGTTGCCTCGAACCCCGAACAGGGGAGGTTGTCGCCCGCCCTGTCACCCCCCTGTTGCGCCCGGCGCAACATACAAAGGGGGCTATCGTGTGCTACTAATCATGGAAAGAATATAACACATACCCAACATTCTTCCACTTTTTGTTTTCTTTCCGCAGGGGAGCACAAGAGAGCTTAGTCATTAGCACAACTCTGCAACACCCATTGTTTCTCTACACCAAGAGAACTTCTGAGTGCTCACAGACTTCGTCAATGCATCTGCAACATTCTTCAAATTGTCCACCTTCACCAGGAACACCCTTTTATCCTCAACCATATCTCTCACAAAGTGATATTGAACATCAATGTGCTTTGTCTTTGAATGATAAGCAGTATTCTTAGCCAATAAAATTGCACTTTGGCTATCACAGTCTATCCTTATAGCCGATGCACCAACCCCATACTTGAACAGAATCTCTACAACCAAACTAATTCCTTGCTTGCATGAGTGGCTACCATTTATTCTGCCTCTATAGTTGAAAGATCCACTACATACTGTCTTTTACTCATCCAAATGACTGCACCTCCAAATATGCTAAACACATACCCACTTGTAGATCTTCTTTGGTCCAAATCTCTAGCCTAGTCTGCATCAATGAAACCATGGATGTCCAAATCTCTATCCAATATTAGTCTTCCCTGGTAGCACAAACCATAATCACTAGCGCCACGCAAATATCTGAAAACCTGCTTCACTATTGTCCAATGCTCCTTCCCTGGTTTTGACATAAACCTGCTCAATACTCCCACTACATGTGAAATGTCTAGTCTAGTATAGACCATTTCATACATCAGGGTACCCACTACACTTGCATATGGAACATGGGACATATCCTCCTCTTCTTCTTGTGTCTTGGGACACTCTTCAGCAGACAATTTTACACCTACATGAATAGGAACCTTCACCGGTTTACTATCTTGCATATTGAACCTCTGCAATATAGTCTCGACATACTTCCTCTGGTTTAACCAGAGCTTCCTCTTTGCTCGATCTCTCTTAATTTCCGTGCCCAAAATATAGTTTTCAACACCAAGATCCTTCATGTCGAATTTGGAGAAAAATTGGGTGTTCAAATCTTGGATAATTTATTTTTCATTTCCAATTAGCAACATATCATCCACATAAAAGACCAAATAAAGAACACGGTCACCAATTAATTTAAAATAAACACAGTGATCCTCTTCGCTTCTGGTGAAGCCAAGTCCCTGTATATAGGTATCAAATTTCTGATACCACATCCTTGGTGATTGTTTTAATCCATATAGAGACTTTTTTAACCTGCATACTAGTTATTTCTTACCCTTCATTGCAAAGCCTTCAGGTTGCTTCATGTAGATCTCCTCTTCTAGATCCCCGTGAAGAAATGTTGTCTTCACATCCATCTATTCTACCTCAAAATAAAATGCAGCAGCAACAGATAAAATTAATCTAATAGAAGTAACCTTGGCAACAGGAGAAAAAATATCACCAAAATCAATTCCCAACACATGGGAATAACCTTTTGCTAGCAACCGAGCTTTGTATTTCTTCAATTTTCCTTCTACATTCATCTTCTTCTTAAACACCCATTTTCTCCCGATGGGCTTCCTTCCAGTCGGCAACTCCACCAGATCACATGCCTCATTTTGTGCAAGGATGCCATTTCATAAACCATGGCCTCCTTCCAAAGTTTTCCATCCTTTGAATCCACTACCTCCCTGACAGTTCTGGGATCATCATCAGTGATAGTTAAAGAAAAAATTAAACAGAAAGTAGATGGACTATACCTTTCTAGCTGCCTTATTTCCTGAACTGATCTTCTCATAGCTAGAGTTTGTGGCTCTTCCTCTTCTGAATCTTCTTATGTTGTAGAGTCTGATTCATCATCTCTTAGCTCAAACTCTATCTTCTCAAGTTCCTCTGGTAGGAATTCATGTTTAACAACATCTTTCACCTCTCTAAACACCACATCTCGGTTGTACACAACCTTCCTTGTTTCTGGGTTCTAAAGCTTGTAACCTTTAAGCCATCCTTATACCCAATAAAGATGCACCTTTTAGATTTATTATCCAACTTGGTCCTTTTCTCCTTTGGAACATGTACATATGCATCACATCCAAATACCCTCAGATGTGAAAGAGAGGGTTTCTTACTAGTCCATACCTCATGTGGAGTCTTATCCTCCAACGCTAATGAAGGTGATATGTTAACCAAGTAACATGCAGTCTCCACTGCCTCTTCCCAGAATTCTTGTCCTAACCCGGTACCACTACGCATGCTTTTTACCTATTCCATCAACATTTTGTTCATTCTTTCTGTAACTCTGTTTTTTCTGAGTTTTTTATCGATTAGTCTTATTTCATGCTATACCACACTTCTTATAGAACTCTTCAAATTCCTTCTTGCATAACTCTCCACCATTATCTGTCCTCAGCACCTTTATCTTCTTCTCTATTTGGTTTTCCACCAGAGCCTTAAACTATTTAAATTTGTCAAAGACTTCAGACTTATTCCTTAAGAAATATATCCATGTATTCCCTGAGAACTCATCTATGAATGAAACATAGTACACAGACTTTCCTAGTGATGGAACCGACACAGGTCCAAACACATCACTATGCACAAGCTCTAATATCTTGTTCTCCCTCTTAGCACCAGAAGGAAAACTCACCCGATTCTGCTTCCCATATAAATAATGTTCTCATAAATCAAAATCCAGAGAGAAATTATACATACCATTTCCATGCAGTATCTAAAGGCCCTCCTCTCCAATATTTCCAAGCCTTTGATGCCATAGCATGGTCTTTTCTCCAGAGAACGATAGGCTTTCCGCTCCACTTTCAGGAACCACATAACTGTTTCACCCATTAATAACAGTGCTACCCTGAAGCTTGTACAGAGTTCCAATATGAACTTCCTGCTTTAATACCAGTGCTCCCTAAACCATCTTAAAAATATCTTTCTCGAAAACTATTTTTACACTTGCATCATCCATCTTACTTACAGAAATCAAATTTCTGGCCAATGCAGGAATATGTACAACACCAGGAAGTGTTCTAATCCTTCCACCTTGCAGTTTTAGCTTGAATTTTCCACGTCTGATGATTTTGGCCTTCCTATCATCCCCTAATAAGACACCACCACCATCATACTTCTCATACTCACAGAACCATTCCCTATGGAGAGTGAAGTGAAAGGATGCACTTGAGTCAATCAACGATGCCTCATGATCTACATGTGTATTTGAGGAATAAGAAAATACACATCCCCACCTTCATCCGAGGTGGTTTTATCCTCTGAAGAAGAAGCATCATCAAATTCCTTTCCTTTCTCAAGAGATTTAGATCTACAATCCTTTTTTTAGTGCCCTTTCTTTCCACATTTCCAGCACACCTTTACAAAATTTCCTGGAGATTTAGATCTCCCTCTAGATATAGATCTCCCTCAAGATTTAGATCTCCCACTCGAAACCTTATTCTTGTTTCTGTTCTAGGACCTTCCTTTTACAGATAATGCATCTCCATTCTGGCCCTCCATATTTCTCCATCTCATTTCCTCCGATAGCAAGGTTGAGATAATGTCATCAAAATTCAAGGTAGTTGTATTGCTACCTATTACAATAACTAGATTGTCCCACGAATCTGGTATAGAACGCAACAAACTAATGCACTTATATTTTATTATATTTTAATATTAACATATAACAACTGACTTAACTGATCCAGGAGGATCTTGTTCAGTATAGATCGACAGAGTTCCAAGTACAATCGACGTCTGGTTCAGTCTCCAATCTGCCAGTTTCGTCAGTATCGTCCAAAGAAAATGTCCTCAAGTTGATCATGGTTCAAATTATGTCATTAGTGACAAATATTTTGTAAGGGATAAAAAGGCTAATTTTATGTAAAGGAACTAAATCTTAGTTCTATTCCTAGGCTCTAACCCTAGTGAAAATCTAAGTGCTAAACTTATGGTGTTAATCCCTAGCGCAAAGCTAAGGTCTAAGGTGAAATACATGTTGTAAAACATTAAACCTAAGAAAAACCCACTTGCGGACTATATATTAAAATCAAATTAAAAAATTACATAGCGCTAACCGTAGTCCTAACCGCGCAAGTCAAAACCGTGTCGAAGAAGCATGTGACAGGTTGTAATGGATGACAGTTGTTAACATGCAATGATAAGACCACATCAAAACCGGTAGCAGTAACCACGTTAGGGTTATCCTACATATGAATGCAGCAGATAAGGTTTAATCCATAACCGTCGGAACCAATTGTTGGATCCGACCGCCAAACCTGGACACATGGTACGATTTGCAAACAGTTCGGGGTAAGGATTGTCTGCCAGAGTTAACCGCCGATCTGTCCACCTATTCACATGCCAAAATTTAAATCCTCCACCTGGTTAGCTAGCTCTACGGCCAAGTTTTTAATATAATCTCTATTTATGGGCTTTTTGAATTAATTCAGTGCTAAGGTCAACACCTTTATCCTAGGTATTGAATATGGAGATAGGGTTCAAGACCCTTATCACAAATTTTACTCAACCAATTGCTAAATGGAGAAAATAGAGATTCGAATGTAGCTTATTTAAACCATGAAAAATTCATTCAAATGGATATAGAGTGTTTTTGGAGTTCAGTTACAGCAGAAATTAGGCAGTTTTTTTTGCAGCATTACTCAGTCGTCTGGTGTCGGAATTGAGCACAGAGACAGGAGTCAAAAAGGTGAGAGAGAGTACTTTCTGTTTACGGAGTCTAGAAATGCCTGTGAGCACATTCATTCTGATTCATTTCCATGTAAAGAGATTCCTCAAAGATCAATCCTAATAAAGCGGACGCCCACTTGAAAACAGACCCGGATATGTAGTCCACCAGGGACGAACTCCGTAATCAACTGTTTTCTTCTTCTTCTCTCTATTTTATGCTATGATTTACTCATTTATTTTCTGATTTTTTATTTTGTCTTTCACTTAAAATATTTCTTCACTTAACAATCAATATAAAGGACAAACTAATCAAACTACTTAAGCATATTTCGATCACATTCAGATCATATTTGGTATCAGAGTAGGTTGTGCTTTGTAGTTTTTTGTCAGTGGATGTTAACTAGGTTGGGATTGCAATGTGGAAAAAGTGAGCTTGAGGAATTTGATCCAAAGATCGGAAATCGGAAAGTCATTCATCAATCAATGATGACAGGAACTGAGACCGTTGAGACTCCTAAAGCTACTGAAAAGAAACCCATGGATGAGAATCAAATCCAGCAGATGTTTCTAAACATGCAAGAAATGTTGGCAGAATTATATGAAGACAAGAAGACGAGAGATGAAACCTCACCGTTGAAGGCATCAAGGAAGGACAAGGGTAAAGGCAAGGCAGATAAATATCCTTCTCCTCCATCATCTCCATCATCTTCTTCTTCCTCTTCTACTTCTAGTTCTGAATCAGAAAAAGAAAAGAAACCTAAGAGTCCACTTTTGAAACTTGATGTCAAGTTCGAATTACCTGTGTATGATGGTGAAATAAACCCTGAGAAACTAGATAATTGGGTAAAACATTTAGAAGTCTATTGTCATATTCAAGATATTATTGATGATAAGACAAAGATCCAATTATCTACTCTTAGAATGGGGGTTACTGCTTTGATATGGTGGGAAAGTAAGACAAAGATAGATTTAAAGTGTAAGGGAAAAGTTATCACCTCATGGAATAAGTTTATTAAATCTCTAAAGAAACAATTATATTCGTTGGGTCACACACAGGAAGCTATAATTTATTGGTAGCGCTTGTGACAAGTTAAGGGACAGAATGTTCAAGAGTTCACACAGGAATTCAGAAAGAAAGCGTTATCACTTGGAATTTATTTGGACACAAAAGAAACTTTTTTGAAGTATATTGGCAGTTTGCATTCATATTTGCAGCATACATTATTAATTTTCAATCCTAATGACTTTTATGAAGTTTTTTTTCAAGCTATTCATGTCGAATCAGGTGGTAGACCATTCAAGTTTACACCAAAGGCATCCAAGCAGATGGAAACCGAAGACAACAAAAATAAAGGAAATTCAAAGGGAAAGAAGACTACCATAGCTCAGAAGGAAGATGAAATACCTACTTGTACTCACTGCTAGAGGATCAGCCATGATGAAGCTAGGTGTTGGAAACTTCATCTGGAACTCAAGCCATAAAAGTTCCAAACGAAGAAGGGTGAAAAGAAGGCTGAAATAGCAATCCAACAAGGCTTGGACTTGGGATCGGATTCAGGTGATGAATGAAAAATCACTGCTATGGTTACAACATGTAAAACTTCTGAAGCTAGTACTTCTGCTTCTTCTAATATCACACAGTTTAATGAAGGAAAAAGAATAGATTTATTTCATATAAGAGTAACTTCAAAACATACAAAAGATAGATACATTGTTCGATACGGGATCACAGGAAAATTTGATTTCTGAGTCATTGGTTAAAAAATTGGGTTTGAAAACACATAATCATCCAAAACCATATCCTTTAGGATGTTTAAAGGAACAATCTCAAATTCATGTTACCAAAGAGTGTCGGTTAAAATTTTGAATCACAGCTAACTATATCGATGAAGTGGAGCTAGATGTGATACCGTTAGACATATGTGGAATTGTCTTATGTAGCCCTTATCTCTATGACCATGATGCAATATTTTATAGGAAGGTACATACGTATCATCTCAAGAAATATGGGATTAATTACATCGTTCGGGCACATAAACTCAAAATCACTTGAATTTAATCAATGCTAATCAGATGAAGCGCTTAATTAGTTCAAGTAAGAGATACATACTCATGTCGATAAAAGAGCAACATAAGGATCTTAATGATACTTGTTCAAGTTGTGAAATTCAATATGAAGGTAATTTGGTTAAAAAGGTAGATTCATTTCAAGATATAGTTAAAGAACCAAAGCATCTACTTCAGAAAAAGGAAATATCACATGAGATGCAATTGATGTCTGATGCCCCTAATAATGGAATGTGTCACAAGTCAGCGATAGAGAATAAAGAAATAAAGCAAAAAATTCCAGAGAATATTGGAAAAGAATTAATGCAACCCAGTTCATCTCCATATATTTCACCCATAATTTGGCTCATAACCAAAACGGGACATGGGGAATAAGTATCGATTTTAAAGTTGATTCATTTAAGCAGGGAAAATTTCACAGAATTGATAGATCATCAACAACCATATGAATTTAAAATGGATGTTAAAGGTTATGCAAAGGAAACAGTGATTCACATATATTATCAGCTGCTTTAATACTTTCAGTCATATACTAAGTTGCAACAATCTCACTACATTTGGATGGGATTCCTTCAACAAATTCACTTAGTAATTAAGGACAAGGAAGGTGTAACAAGTAAAGTAGTTGATATGCTATCTTTGAATTCTTCAGTAGTATTTCATAAAATTTCATTGGTTCATGAAAGTTATGTAGAAAAATATAGAATTGATGATGATTTCAAAGATGCTTATGAATCACTAACTCATGATGCTCAGATAGAAAGAGTGCAGGTTATTCGGGAAGTTCATCTTTCTCGGATTGCAGGATATTTTGGCATAAGCAAGACTACAACACAAAGTCAAAAGTATTATTACTGGCCTCATATGTATGAAACAATTTTGAAGTACATAAAGGGATGTGTAATGTGTTCTACAAGCAAGCCATGCAATCGAAATATTGGTTTGCACATGCCACTTCCAGTTCCTTTGCAACCATGGGGCAGCATGGATTTTGTTCAAGGACAGACAGAATTGGTGAACAGGACCGAGATACATATTCTTTGAGGTAATTGCAGTAAACATCCTAAGTTGTGGGATGATATTTTTAACTTATGTGCATCAAGCTTACAATCAAGCCTTACATTCTTCTGTGCCACGACAAGCATTGAGTCAAGTCAGGTTCAAATTGCGCCATGATAAGCATCAGTTTCAGGTCAATGATCAGGTATGGTTGTATGTCATCAAAGTCAAGATGAAAGTGAGGGAGTTGTATTCTCACTTATTGTCTACTTAAAATCAAGCTTTTGTGGTCCAAAAGCTTTCAAGTGGAGAGGATTGATCCAGGAGGATCTTGTTCAGTACAGATCGACCGCGTTCGAAGTATAATTGACATTTGGTTCAGTCTCCAATCTGCCAGTTTCATCATTATTGTCCAAAGAAAATGTCCTCAAGTTGATCATGGTTCAAATTATGTCATTAGTGACAAATATTTTGTAAGGGGTCAAAAGGCTAATTTTATAAAGGAACTAAATCTTAGTCCTATTCCTAAGCTCTAACCCTAGTGCAAATCTAAGTGCTAAACTTATGGTGTTAATCCCTAGCACAAAGCTAAGGTCTAAGGTGAAATACATGTTGTAAAACATTAAACCTAAGAAAAACCCACTTCCGGACTATATATTAAAATCAAATTAAAACATTACACAGCGCTAACCGCAGTCCTAACTGCGCAAGTCAAAACCATGTCGGAGAAGCATGTGACAGGTTGTAATGGATGACAATTGTTAACGCGCAGTGATAAGACTGCATCAAAACTGACAGCGGTAACCACTTCAAGGTTATCCTACATATGAATGCAGCAGATAAGGTTTAATCCGTAACCGTCAAAGCCGACCATCAAAGCCGACCGCCAAACCTAGACACATTGCACGGTTTGCAAACAGTTCAGGGTAAGGACTGTCCACTAAAGTTAACCGCCGATCTGTCTGCCTGTTCACATGCTAGCATTTAAATCCTCTGCCCGGTTAGCTAGCTCTGCGGATAAGTTTTTAATATAATGTTTATTTATGGGTTTTTAGAATTAATTTAGTGCTAAGGTCAACACCTTTATCTTAGGTATTGAATATGGAGATAGGGTTCAAGACCCTTGTCACAAATTTTACTCAACCAATTGCTAAATGGAGAAAATAGAGATTCGAATGCAGCTTATTTAAACCATGACAAATTCATTCAAAGGGACATAGAGTGTTTTTGGAGTTCATTTTCAGCAGGACTTAGGCAATTGTGTTTGCCGCACTGCTCAGCCGTCGGGTGTCGGAATTGAGCACAGAGATAGGCGTCGGAAAGGCGAGAGAGATTAATTTCTATTTACAGATTCCAGAAGTGCCTATGAGCACATTTATTCTGATTAATTTCTGTGTAAATATATTCCTCAAATATCAATCTTAATAAAGCGGACGCCCACTTGAAAGTGGACTCGGAGATGTAGTCCACCAGGGACGAACTCCGTAATCAACTGTTTGCTTCTTCTTCTCTCTGTTTTATGCTGTTATTTACTCATTTATTTGTTATTGTTTTATGTCGTCTTTCACTTAAAATATTTCTTCAGTTAACAATCAATCTAAAGGACAAACTAATCAAACTACTTAAGCATATTTCGATCACATTCAGATCATTAACACACTATTGAAGGCATTCAGATGCTCTGTCACTGAGTCTCCATCCTTCATCATCAGGTTATACAACTTTTTCCGTAGGAACAATTTATTCACTAGAGACTTAGATTGGTACAAAGTACCTAGCTTGTCCCACAAAGCATTCATCGTAGCTTCCCCAGATAAATTCAACAATACTGAATCTAACACACACAACCGTATTGTGCTCTTTGCCTTCTGATCCAGCTTCTTCCAATCTTCATCTGACATTGTGGTTGGTTTATTACCCGGATCTACTACGATCCACTGATCTTTATCCACCAACACACCCTCCATCTTGAGCTTCCACAACTCAAAACTTTGACCATTAAATTTCTCGATCTCTATCTTTCCACTACTCTTCCATCTTCTTTCACCACAAGAATCAATCCCACAGATCTCCCATTGAATGAGGTCTAACACAGGCCTGAGAAAAAAACCCCTCAGCAGCAAAGCGTCCCCTTGAAGCTGAAAAATCTCTGATACCAAATGTAGGTTTTAACCCTGTACAGAAATTATCTGCAAACGAATCTTAAAAACAGAAAATAAACAATAGCAAGAGCATAAAACATAAAACAAATATACACAAATATTTTCCCATGGATCCCAAATCGAGACTACCAGCTTGATTTTTCATTATATTCCCTTCAGTGTTACAACACATATATATACTTGTCGAAGCATACATAAAACCCAATCCATTAACCCTGGATTAAAACATAAC
Organism: Pinus albicaulis; assembly: GCA_034641835.2. Taxonomy (NCBI): domain Eukaryota; kingdom Viridiplantae; phylum Streptophyta; class Pinopsida; order Pinales; family Pinaceae; genus Pinus; species Pinus albicaulis. The sequence continues at coordinate 1,181,966,328 of CM076578.1, read as the reverse complement.
CGTAGTTCCCTTGATCGTATCTACAAACTACAGGGGTCGAAAACCATCATGCCCCAAAACCATGTGCAAACCCATGCACAAAACCATGGGTGGGTCCGCCCACCGAAAAATAGGATCCAAAAAAATTTTCCCAAGGCGCTGCCCCAGAGCCCGAACAAGGGGAACTATCGCCGCCCTTGTGACCCCCTTGCTGCGCCCAACAATTAGAGGCTTCATCAATAAAAAGACCTCAGAGAATTATTTGGAAATATTTTTTTAGTATTTTGTGACTTTAGAGTTAGAATTAGTCTGAGAGAGGATAAAGCACCAAGAGGATAAACCAATCAAGTAGGCAAAGAAAGGAAAGGAAAAACAAAGAAGGACAAGGAAAATCAAAGGAAGGCAAGGATCAAGCCGCTTCAGTAGGAATACTTATAGGTAACAGACTGCATGTGTGATTTCCTAGTTTGATTTGACATGCATGGTATGTGCATGTTGTTATATGGTTCTTTTGTTGTTATTGGCATGTATTTTGTTGGGATTTGATAGCGGATTTTAGCCTAGCCCTTCCATTTTGTGTATCCATGTTGTGATGGGATTGTTCTCGGTTTTGAGCTTTGGATTTTCAGATGGTTTCAAAATCTGGGGTGAGGTGGTCTCAGGAAAATTCCAAAAGGCCTAGGAATCCCTTGACCGTTAATGGAAGGATACATGGTAAAGGCTAAGGATGGTGACAGGAATATCCCTCAAGGATGGTGAAGAAACTATGAGGCATCCAATCTTGGTTTGATTTTGTGATATCGGATTATGTTTAGGTGTGATAATGGTATGGAGAGGGTGGAGGTGTTTTATCCTCTAGATTCCCTTGTTTTTCTTTGGATTGGTTTATCCAATGAGAGACCACATTCATGCTTGAAATATGGCACAAGGTTGATTGGCTGAAGAGGCCAATCTATGGTCGTGTGGAATGTGGAAGTCCTGAATAGGTTATATGTTGGTTATAAGCATGGATTTATGAAAGTTTTTATTCATGGTTCTTTTCATTTTCTCACTCATAATTCAATAAATAATGAATTCAAACCCGAATTGAATTTAAGACCTCTAATGAGAGAAATTAGTGACCGTTCTTGTTAAACCTCAAAGGAGTTTTCGGTCCCTCATGTACATATTTAAATTCATGATTTGTAGGTTGCATATCTACCATGTGTTTGACATAATTTCAGTCCCTGTTGGGGATATTCAAGTATATTCATGGTTTCAATTTTTTTTACATAAGCATTGTCTTGATGTCTTTCATGAGTTTTGGAATTTTCATTGTTTTCTGGGCATAGGCCTAACCCTAGCGCTGGAAAATAGCCTTAATCCTCATAGTCGTTCACACAACCCTGGAAAAGAAAGGTTGCAGTTGCACTGATGCAAGCCTATGGGAGCGACTAGGAACACACAATCGCTTGGAGGCCTTGGAAAGGGAACGACTAGGGCTCTAAGTCAGGAAAAAGGTGAATTTTCACATGGGTTGGATACCTAGAGGGGTTGGGTTACTCCTAAAGGTAATGTGGCACATGAGGGAAGTCAGTAAGGTCTTTTTGTGTCGACTTCATTTCCTTAAAGTAAACTAGGAGGTTTAGTCATATCATAGTGACCCTTAGCTCATGTTTACCCTGGGCAAGCCGATGAAAGTGATTAAATGTTGGAGGAAGCATTACAAGGTGGTTTCAAAGTAGGTTACGCTCTCTTTGGGTCATATCTGACACCACAAGGTGGTATCAAAGCGGTTTTTCCTCTCTTTGGGTCACATCTGATACCACAGGGTGGTACCAGGGTGTGGTTTCGATCTCTTTGGGTAAGTCTAGTGTTGTCAAGGTTATGTTTTTAATGCATGGGATCATGGTATATAGTTGGTATGGTCATGCATGATGTTGTTATGGTGTTATGTTAATTACATGGATATGGTTATGATTATACATATACATGTTAATTTGGACTGATCTTGCAGATGAGATAAGCCTCCCTTGAACATCACTAAGGTATGGATTTGATTTTGGTATCTATTTGGTTTATCTGACATGGTATACTTAGAGGAAGAAGAGAATCGAACATGAAAATCAAAATGGTAGATTGTAGTTCTTGTGACTCTCCTTACAGATCAGTTGGGCAACAACAAGAAGATTATTCTCCTGGTATACTAGATACATTCAGGAGCTTGAGAGAAGAGATCAGAAGTTGCAAAGCATACAACGATAGGTTGGTCGAGGCTTAGGAAAGGCACTACTACATTTGGGGGAAATTCTGACACTTGGTTCCGACGCTTTTGACCAAATGTTGGAAATTTCCCTAAATTTTTTCAATCCCGCCCGAAACCGTCGCTATACCGACGTTTATAGAAAAGTGTCACAATACCGACACTTAGACAACGTGTCGCAATTGCGACGTTTGGAGGAATACGTCACAATTGCGACACTATACCCCAAAGCGTCGCTATTGCGACGGATGCCTCCAAACGTTGCAAGTGCGACACAATGTCTAAGTGTCGCAATTGCGAAGTTTGGAGGCATCCGTCACAATAGCGACACTTTTTCCGTCATCGATATAACGACACTTATATGCGCACTACATAAAAATATGAAACTTATATCCGTCGCAATAGCTACATTAACATCTGATATCATGCGCACAATCGCCCTCCGCTCTTGCATAACAGCATTCACCCTCAGCATTCGCCCTCAGCTCTTGCAGAACAGCATTTTCCCTCAGCATTCGCCCTCATCTCTTACAGAACAGCATTCACCCTTAGCTTTTGCCCTCAGCTCTTGCAGAACAGCATTCGCCCTGAGCTCTTGCAGAAAATCATTCGCCCTGAGCTCTTGCAGAACAACATTCGCCCTTTGCATTCGCCCTGAGCTCTTGTAGAGCAGCATTCACCCTACATTGCCCTCAGCGTTCGCCCTTAGCTCTTGCAAAATGGTAAGTTCTTACTGCAGGCCCTTCCTCCTATAGTAGGGTTTATTCTATTTGGGTTTTTTTGGTCAATTCCATTGGATTGTGTTAGGCTGTAGGGTTCTCTCTAGATGTCAAGAATCAAGATTCAATACCCTCTATTATCTTCATCACCCAATACAAGATTTAAATTTTTCCCAAAGAAACGCTTATTAATTTGGCACCCATTATTTCTCCCTGCTTTAAAAACCCTACATTTAAATGAAAACAAGCATTGCATTTCAACTACAAAAATCTATTAGTGTTCAAATGTACATGTGTGCATCGCTTGTGTAGGGTATTCCTTTTCCACTTTCACATTATCCAAGAATGTGTGCAGTATAGTTCATATTTTTTGTGATTTAGATTATCTTGAAAAAGGAAAGGTAATTTTTTTCCCATGGAAAAAGAAGGTTTTCCCTTTTTACTACTGGAAATGGTACAACAAAGTTCCATTTCTACCCGAAACTCCTATGAAACAGGAACCAAATAAAGGCCATGTCCTCAATGGACATCATTTGGCTTTGAAAATGGCCATTTCACCGTGTTGTTTCTTATATTACATCACGATAGTTTCTTAGGTCATTTCTTGTTTCTTGAGATGAAAAACAACCAAAGAAATCATGAAGATCCTTTCAAGAAATAAATGACCATTTCTCAATCATATCTCAACTATTTTTTATTTTATTCAGTGGTTGCTTACTTTGAGAGAAATTTGACACCTTTTTATGGAATATAACATAAAAACACAAAATGGGAAGGAATTTATGAGGTAGATGTCCTTTAGTTGTTGTCAATTAAGAATTGATAATACACGATGCATGTTCTGTACTACAAACTAGATTCCTTCCTGGAGTTAGGACACAGAGTATTGAATCAAAGTTGTAGTTTCTAACTTCTTGAATTGGTTCATCAATCTTGAAATTCAGACATTGCATGTCTTCATTGCTTCATTTTTGAATAATTTGCATCATATCGTACAATAGGACATTAGGAATTATGATTATTATTACTTTATGGATCTATTAAGTTACTTTTAAGTTTGCATGGTTTAGTGTGAAATTATTCTAGTGTGCCCCTAGGCCGAGGTGAAGGAATGCCAAGGACTAAGAACCCTAGTTTTTAAATGGTATTGTTTCTAACTATTTTTTAAAACATACAAATTACAATTAAATTTTAAAACTTAAGAGTTAAAACTTAAATGATTCAAATGAATTGGTATGCTATTTGGATGAATTGGTATGCTATTTGGATGAATTGGTCTGGCATATTTAGAAAGATCAAACCTCAGAAATAAACATGTCTATTTTTTAATGGTAAATAAGTCTTAGACATTAAATTTATAGCTCTGTTATAGTAGATGTATAAAATGCTTCCTACAGGTTTATTGGCATGGGTTTGATCGAATACAATCTGGACATACACAGCCTAATTTCCAAGAGGGATTATTTTTTCACACCAAAGGTGCTGTAGCTACTATGACTATGATGAAAAACTGGACAAATAGCATTTCTATCATACTAGGCATGGCTTAGACAAATTAGTTACTGGTGAAGAAATTTCTGTTGGCTTTGACTTTAAATGTAACAAAAATTTAATCTCTTAACCAAAGGTTTCCTAGATCTTAATTCTGTGAATTTTCTGCCTTGGGACTACTATGAAATATTATACAAAACAATAGTGGAAGTGAACAGTATTCCAATTGTAATGTTCTCTTATAATTAAATTGCCCAAGGGAGGACAAAGTAGCCTATCCAACCCCATAGGCTATAGTCAATTATAAAGGGGGAAGTTAAAACTTTAAAAAAAAAAAATTAAACCTTAAAAAATACCTACCTATCCATGAATCATAAGTTCATAACTTACCCAGCTAAAGCGTAGACTTACCACAAACATCCATCCTCAAATTGCTATGGATGAGCCAGAGCCTCAAGATGAGAGTGATTCCTACTTGGAGAGCATGCTAAGTGAAGATCTAAGTGATGTTGATGACATGGATGTTGATGATATGGCTTGAGGAAGCCATTGCTCACTATTAGGCTTTAGCTATTTTTATTTTAGTATATCAAAATTTCCTAGTTCATGTTTACAGTTTGCCATTTGGAGATGCCTTGAGGCAAATTTTGAATTTAGTGTGACAATGGACATATATTTTGAAATTTTGAATCATGATTCTAATTTCTTATAAGTTATTAATATGTAAACTGAGCTCCAATTTGCACTTGATATCATATATGAATCATGATATTATCAAACTAGAAATTTTGAAATTTCAATGACAAATGTCACATGTGAATGTTGAATGATGTGCATGTTTAAATCTTTAAAGTTTAAAGTTTATAAATTATTAGTAATTTACAAATTACTATATTAGTGTCATTAAATTTATAATTTATAAATTATAATTTAGAAAATATAGTATTGTATATGATATATAAATTATAATATATATTAATATAAAAATACCCAGACGAACCCACGCACCCTGTTTCAAAAAATGTCGTCCCCGTCCCCATCCCCGTCCCCGAACCCACGTTTCCTGGTAACATAGTTTCAAACATTAAATATCAACAAAATCGTTTAAAGGATATTGAAAGGAAAAAGGTGATGGAAGATAGAAAGTGCCTTACTTAAATGCTCTAAGGATTTTTCAATAGTTGCTCCAAAAGCTTCACTTCAAGGCCCTTCCAGATCGTCTCCAACAATGCTATACCATCAGCTTCAACAATGTTGCTCCAAAAATGTCCTCAAGGTCTTCACAACAAGTTTACTAGAAGTTGCTCCAACAATTTATTCAATAAGGTCTTCATTGTCAACTCGTCTCTTGTTTGGGTGCCTTAATGTGCAATGACATGTTTCCAGGACTGAATTCAATGCAAGGCATATTTGAAACTCTAACTCTGTCTTCCAGTGTCTTATTAGAAATTATTTTAGTTTTCATTTTGTGTTTTCAAGTTAGATATTGTTTTCAAGTTTTTACATTTATAATTTTATTGCAATGTGGCAGACTGATCAGAGCAGTGCAGGAACAACCCCGAGACAGGATGATCGCGGAAAGAGGCCGGCGGAAGAACATGTAAAGTGCCAGCATTGCTCTATCTTTAGGTATTTTAGTTATTTACATAATTGAAATAATATTAATTTTGTTCAAATATGCAGACACCTAGCCATGGTACGCCTGATGATTCCCTCTTTGAGGAAGAGCTTTCTTCATCCCTATCTCCAGTGCTCTTGTTGCGAAAAAAGGCACGAAATGCAAGGTCGGAATTTAATACTTTGATAGACGTGCCTCAAACACCTGAAACAGAAGAGAAGATAAAACAACTTATGAGCCAGCTAGAAAGATATCAGGTAATAATAAAAAGTCAAAAGGATGTTTTTTTTGTTCTGCATGAGATGAATTGTGATAGTTTGATTTTTAAATTTTACATTGACTAAACTAACAAAAAGTTCTTTTGTATGTAGCATTTACTGACACTTGCTGAAACCGGTGTTGGTGGTAGTGGGACACAAGGGCAAGAGATTGCCCAACAACCCTCTTGTACACCTTCTACTTCTTTAGGTGCCAGGCAAGAAACACACCCTGCCCAAGCGGACACCCAGCTAACCGCTGAACGTGTTGGCAATGATGAGGCTGATATGGCCAACTACATTATTGTGTTTCCTGGAGCTACACGTGTCAGCTCCACAGGGACCATTAATGGCACGTTGTTGGTGAACGATGAAGGTGTCCCTATAAAGCACGTACAAATCCTAGGTAAATTTTAATATTTTAACTATTTCATGTACTCTATCTAAAACATATTTATCATGATTTTTATTTTTAAATTAATGATAATATCTTTTTTTCTGTGTAGGAAACAATGAGTTCTACAGGTTTTTGGAGAGCCATGCATTGGTAATTTTTAGCCCAACCATACGCACAGGGTGGAATTCCCAGAATTCCAACCTGAAAAAAGAACTTCTAGATTATCTAGAAGCCCTTTTTGGGGTTGGCACATTTGACAGAACAACGGTGGCTCGGGTAGCCGGAAAATATTTGAAATATACCAGGGACACCTATAGGACGCAATTGCAATTTAACCCTAGATACGAGCGTCCTCTCATAGTTCCAGAGAGTGAGTGGAGAGCACTCATCCATGACGGAAAAGAGAAAAGGGCAAAGAAAGAAGGAAAAATGACAACTGGACCTGCAAGGTAAATTACAACTTTAATTCAATAGCTTTAATTTTCTTTATGTCTAAAATAAAAGTGTGCTACGTCATATCTGACTTCAATATTTTGATGATAGGTTTCCTGACACCTCGAAGGAAACCAAAGCTAGGATTTAAAAAAAGGGCCATCACAAGCTAGGCCGGGGCAGCTACTTGAAATTAGCCACAAGAATTGTAAGTAGCCAAACATCTTATAATTAATTGTATCGCCTTCCAACGTTTTTGTAATCCTATCAAATAACATTAAAAATACACAATCATATGTAATGTAGGGTGATGACTTCAGAACAGAAACTACAGAGGAAGATAAAAATATCGCTTTCCATTTCGGCTATCAAGCCGTAGTTGAACATCGCAGAAGCTTGGGGCAGGTCCCAAGATCCAGAATGCCTGATAAGGTAAAACATTAACCTTTCAATATGTTTGTTTTCGTCCATAAATTTAATGTCTAACAACTTTTTTTAAATCAAGGGAGCAGCACTACCGACGAGGCAAATAACCCAGTTTTAGAGCCAGATGTAGATGATCCTCACGTGCAACCTAATCATTGTAGTGGGGACCAGGCCGAAAATGCTACTATCAGTGAGGGCCGTGACGGTAATTAATTTCCACTTATAATTTTTTCTAATTATACCTTGATGGTTGTCCTTATAACGTTTTTTGTTTAAATGACAGATAATTTTTCCCTTGAGGATCTTACCACCAGAGAGGAAGACAGGGCAACAGTCCCAACGGCGACAACTGGTGCACCAGGTAAATAATCTCATTGCAATTTTTTTTATTAATATTACCGTACTAGTTCAATGATATTTAAAAACTGATAATTAAAATTTAATATTATCTTTTTTTGGAGGCGATGCCCCGTCACTGGATGAGACCAGACATCGTGACAATGCAACTAGGTCAGCGGCGACAACTGGTGCACCAGGTAAATAATCTCATTGCAATTTTTTTTATTAATATTACCGAACTAGTTCAATGATATTTAAAAACTGACAATTAAAATTTAATATTATCTATTTTTGTAGGCGATGCCCCATCACTAGATGAGACCAGACATCGTGACTATGCAACTAGGTCAATGGTGACAACTGGTACACGAGGTAAATAATCTCATTGCAAGTTTTTTTATTAATATTACCAAAAGTAGTTCAATGATATTTAAATTGACAATTAAAATTTAATATTATCACATTTTTTGTGGGCCGATGCCGAATCCTTTGGATGAGACGAGACAATGTGACTACGTAAATAGGTATTGTATTTGGTGCCAGGTAAATAATCTCATTGCAATTTTTTTATTAATATTACCGAACTAGTTCAATGATATTTAAAAGCGTGCAATTAAAATTTATGTGCTCTTGTTTTTGTAGGCGATGCCGAATCGGATGAGACCAGACATCGTGACTACGGAATTAGGTCAGCAGTGCGAGTCGAAAGGCACGAAACAGGAGCAGAGCATGATGATATTGATGATGTAATTAGGAGCTTTAGAAATAGGAAGAAGAAAAAGAAAATTTGATAATGTAAAATATTGTATTATTATAAGGCAAACATTACCATACTTGGAACATTTTTTGCGTTATATAAAAAACTCATTTATCATACTATTTTTATGTCAAGCATTAATTGCAATGTTTCCTTGCGTACTTTTTGTTGAATTGTTTTTTTATTATTGAATATTTTTTTATGCTCATGAAAGTAAAAAATGAAATATATATTGGGTATTGGGGAATTGAGAGTGATGTGAGGGGGGGGGGAGGGGCCATAAGAGCTTCCACCTTCACGTGGTTGGCCCTGTTTAGTAGAGAATAATTTATTGGAGCGATTTGATCTTGGAGCAAACCTCCCTTGATCCAGCGTAGCAACAAAAAAGTCACTGTTGACTTAGTTGCTACTCTTTCAGATCGTGGGAGGCTTGTTCCAAGTTCATGCGACTCCAATAAATTGTTCTTGAAACGAAGAGGAGCTTATTCAGGTATGTTTTGACATTTTCAACATATGTTCTAACATTATCATAAGAGTGCATCTTAGAGTAAAAAATACTACATCAATTACTTGTATTTATTGTATAGATAATGATGGATTTTGATTGACTTGGCAGTGCAGGTACAAATCCTCTTGCATCATGAGCAATACAACTTGTCAACCGGGGTCATGTCTAGGATATTTTTGCTTGTGTGCTTGACTAGGTTCGTAATTTCACATTTTGTAAGTTCCTTTACAGTTCATAATTCAATATTAAGGTTGTTCATGATTATTATCTAGGTTTTTTGTATGTGTTTTTCATCTATTTTATTGTAATCAACTCTGCATGTTTCCTGTTGTTCACTATGATTTCTCCCATTACCACTCCCAGGATGAATTCGACTTTATTGTTACATAGGTTACTTTATTGTTACTATGATTTCTCCATTTACGATTTCATAGGTTACATCATGTAAAGTTGTCAATCTCAAGTTGGTGATGAGCTTTAGTTCTCCATATTTGGGGCTTTTCTGATATTTTCTCCCTCATGTCATTCCTGCATCACCTCGTTGTTTGAGCATGCCAATTGTCTACCACTTGTACCAATTGGCACATGTCAATCTCTGAGTGATGCCACATTTCACCTATTTTCAGTGAGAGTTTAGGGTTTCTCTAACATAGCTTCAGAAATCCGATTCAGTGCCTGCTTGAATATTGTCACATAATACTTATGGTTTGGATTGATGAGCATGTTCCGAATGGTTGGTTGATTCATAAGAACCACCCATATAGTCATCTTGAGATATTTCAGAAGGTTTCTCGGGTTTCCTTTTTCACCGTTTCTAGTGGGTGGGATGGTGTGGTGTGATCCATCAATACTGGTGCTCTTGTAGTAGGGAATTTGTTTTTGGGGATATAAAGGAGCATTTGATGTAGATATCCCATTGGATGCATTCATATATGGGCACGAGAGGTCAAGAATTTAAATTAAAAATATGCAACCTCTAGCATGGCAACTTGAAGGCCGCGAGAGACACTGGTTAAAGATTGTTTTGTGTTGGCCTTAATATAGTCGTGATTTATTTCTATTATCTTAATGCAAATATATAGTCTGGTCTCATTAAAATGAGGATTTTGGTTGTATTTCTCTTTGTTTGTTTCTCTCTTAATGCTCCAGAAGTTGCCAAAAGTTGCGATAGTTGTTTAGTTTGCCTGTTACAACTTAAAAGTGGTTTTTAGCAATGGGAGTCATGTTTTTTAAGGTTCATACTAATATGAAGATCTTGTAATTATATATTCAGGATAAAAGAATATGGCCTCTGCTTTGGGCAGTATGACAACAATTGCCACATCTACCTCATTGGGTAACAATGGAAAGGGGAAGAAGTTGGGTGCAATGTTTGATAATTATGGCAGACAATTGTCTTCTCTTTCAATTTTTTCACCCATTTCCTTTAATCGCTCAAGAAGAAGAGGGACTCTGAGATTACGCGACAGAGAGAAGGTAGTTAATACAAGAGCTATGGAAAAGGAGTTGTACTTCAACAAGGATGGCTCAGTGACAAAAAAATTGCAGGTCAGAGAAAAGATTATGTTTAAAGGAAGGTCACCTACACGTGAAACTTCACTGCGGTGGATCTTTCCTTGTCCACTTATATTCGATTTTAATGTGTTATTTTAATTTTTCATGGAGGTTTGTTTTGGCATATGGTCTGGCATTCAATTTCACACTTACTGAAAGCATTATCAATTTGTCTTGCATGCGGTGTGAACAAACTTGCTGATCTTGTTAGAGTCACCCTTGGGGCGAGGGGAAAAATGTTGTCTTTGAGAGCAAGCATGGTTCTCCGAAAATAGTTAATGATGGTGTGACAGTAGATAAGGAGGTAATTTTTAGATGTGTGCTCTGGTTTTCTTTTTAACGTTGTATTAGTTCCCCCTCTTAAATGTCTTAGATTTGGTAGGCATAATTTGAAAACTCAAAGGTGAAAGGAAACAGATTTGTTACCCGGTGGTCTACTTGGCCTATGGACTAGCCACATTAGAGTAATGCATAAAGCTTTTCACAACAATAAAAGGAAAGGGTTATGGCTGAGTCAAATTTTATTGTTATTGAGAGTGTAATGAAATGTATCTCAATGCTATGGTTTTGGCCTTTTTATTGGTTGAATTAGAGGACCCAGTTGAAAATATTGGGGCCAAGTTGGTAAGGAAAACTGCGAAAAAGACAAATTATTTAGCTGGGGATGGAACCACAACATCTGTTTTTCTTTCACATGTTGGAATATTGAAAAATTCCAGAACAATGCATGGAGAATAAATCTCCCTTCCTCTAACACAGAGAAAATAAAAATCTCTTTGACAGGAGACAGAGTTTCAATACTTTGAAAACAAACTTCTATTCCCTTCAATAACTCAAAAAAAAAATATTACACTTCTTCCTCACTGAGAGGGATTACAAAATTATGACTACTACAAAACGCAGTGCATAAAACCAACTCACTGTCTGTTCAAAACAAACATACTCTATCTCTAAAACACTCTGCTGTGTTTTTTACTTTTGCACTGCTATGCATACACACTTAAAAAGCTACACTCAGTCTTTCACTTTTTACACACTGCTGTGTAATAAAAAAATTATGTACTGTCTATAAAAAAAAATACCAAGATTTTTTGTCCTTTTTATTTTTATATGCCGTAACATATAAAACATATTATAATAAACCCTCTTTTTAAAAAAATAAAATTAAAACTAAATTCTTTGGCCCACCTTTCATTTCGCATATGATATATATATAACATATACTTAAAACATATGTATATATTAAATCATACATAAAATTAAACTATCAAAACATCAAAAAACTCTTTCCATCGGACTTCAAAAGTCTGGATAGATTGAATTTCAAACCAAATTCGCGTTCCAAAATGGGATGCTGACGTCTGCCTAATTTGTAACGCGAATTCTCAATCCAATGTGCCTTATAAAAAATTCGGGTCCGGTTTTCAGGTTTTCAGATTCCCTTCAATTTCATGCAATCCAATATTAATGCTCCACGTGTCCTCCTTTTGAATTTACAAAACTGTCGGGTAAATTTTTGTTTGTTTAATTTCTGGTTGGTGAATTGCGTTAATGCTGGTTGTTGTGTTTAAATACAATCCTGTACAGAAATATGGCTGCGGCCGTCTACAAAAAAAACTTGCAGGAATTTTAAATGTTGAATTAAATTTCTGGATGGCGTGCAAGCAACCTCCAAAAAAAAATGTTGTTGTTGCATCCGTCCTTCTGCTGCAGCAATTGAAGTTAAAATTCAACAGCACAGGGTTTAATAAGTGAGGGTGTAAAGGTAACTTTTTGTCGATAGTACTGGATTAAGATCATCTATTCATTTTTGTAGGGTCTTATGGTGTTTGATTTTTTAGTTTTGGGTTGGGCTTATTGAGTCTAATATAGTTTTTGAGTGAAAAAATTGCTATCAGGTATTAAAAAATTTTGGTTCTTTTGTCAAAATTTATGAGCTTGTTAGGAAATACAAAGCTGACAATGGTTGTATCTTAAATTTGTGGAAAATAATTTGAAATGAAACCTTTTTGTTTAGGTTGTTGCAGCAGGTGCAAACCCCGTTCAAATTACTAGGGGCATTGACAAGACAATAAAGGCCCTTGTTTCGGAACTCAAAATTTTGTCAAGGAGGTAAACGCTTGCCTTTTGAGTAGGCTGGTTTTCCTTTTTGCTGATGGTTTGGTGTATCTAATTGAATTAGTTGCCTAAGGTATTTTTGGTTGCAAAATCCTTTTCATTTTTCATACAGTATTAGCCTTGTGGAATACATTTGATTGTGTGGTCTTGTTAGATCTACAACATTTGTAGTTGTTTAGTCTTATGGCCGAGGTGCACTTTTATTATGGAAATAGTTGATGCAATATTGTCATTTAATCCTTACTCCAGGGTAGCATGTTGAGAAGTTTCTTGTGAAACATTTGGTATTCAAAATGACACTTGATCCTATACAACATCATGCACTTGACTTCAAAATTCATATTCAAAGTGTGCCAGACAATTCTTGCAAAATTTCGAATATTTATGTTGTTTTAAACCATTATCTTTTTCATGTATTGGATGCTAAAAATGAGAAAAATACTTTGGTATGAAACCAACTAGTGAATAATTTCCAGAAAAACAACCACTTCCAAGACATGATTTAGAAGTAGAACATATGTACTTATGAAGCATAGAAAGATATCCTTGATGCATTGTCAATGTTTGGCTAGGGTTATTTTGGAGAAAATAACTCCTTATTCCTAGAATAGTGATCTTCAATACAAGTAAATGCCAGAGAAGAGAGATCATCGTGTGACATAAACCTATTAAAAAAAGTGAACAAGGAATGATTATTAATTATGGCATACTAAGTTGTCAGTGATTTTGACTATTTGTCTTTAACATGTAAAAATGTTAAATTCCAAACTTACATCATCACGGTTTGGCATCATGAGCTTGACTAATTGTCCACCATGCTCATAATTTCATTGTTGTCTTCATATCTATAAACAACGTTTCAAATAATAATAATAAAAGTTCTATAAGAAAAATCCAGACCTCCATGTTGCTGCTCCTTGTGAGACAAAGTCAAAACTGCATAACACAATCTGACACATAAGAATCTCCTATATCCTGGTGGTATGTATCCAAATTCTTATAATAGTGTCTTCAAGACTTATGTTGAAATTGCCAATGAGATATTTAAGCAATGAAATATGGAGCCTTCTTCATTGTTGTATATGTAACAGTCTTTTATTAATATAAAGATTGATGGTTTTGTCTTTCTGAAAATGAAATATAAAAATAATTTATTGTGGTCAATTGAAAAGTTTTTTTTTTTAAGCTTTTCATTATGGAAGGAAAACATATATATATGCCCTTCTAATTGAAATTCGGACCTGCCCTTCAAATTTTGTCACTTTGTGGGACCTTAAAAAACAATAAAACTATTCCGTCGTGCGTTATATAAAACATATAACAAAACCTTTGTCAAAACTTCAAACGAACCCTTTAGCCGTGGGTATTTCATCACGAATTGATCATTTTACCATGTACCTTCTTCTAGAGGAATATTCTTCCACTTGATCAGGTACTTCATAATGGTTATATGTCAAAGTGATATAAAATGTTTATTTATAACTTTTTGTGGTTCAAGAATCAACTTTCATTCTTCATCTAATTTTGGAAGTTCTATTTACATTGGCATATTTTTTCCCAAAACCTTTTTTAGGCAAGATACATGAAAAACCTTATGAATGCAAGAAGAAGGAAAATATAAATTCGATACCACTTGTGCAATCCTATGAATAATTATTTAGGGCCATAACATTCTTGAGCTAATTATTTATTCTTCTTTTTTTTGAATGAAGATTGCTTATAATGCTATAATCTAAAAAATACCCAATTACCCTCCTCAAATTATCTTTCACTTCAATGTCATTCCCCTTGTTGTTTTATCATGTTTCATGTCATTTGAAGGTTTTCCATAATAATTTTCAAAGTTTCTTTAGTATTTTCCATATGTGACTCTGTTTCCTATACTTTGGACTTATCTTGCAAAAAGTATGAGATACTAGGAGTTGGATATTCATAAAGGGCCTTAAATGGGGAAATTTTAGTAGATGTGTGATAGGTAGTATCATATTACCATTCTTCCTTGACGAACCCACTTCATCCATTAAGATTGCTATTCTAAAGAGTAACATTGTAGATAACCTTAAAAACATTTGTTAACTATTTTTGTTTGACCATTTGATTGTGTTTGATATGTAGAACTCATGGCAACTAGTGTTTCTCCACTCATATTAAATAATTATTTCCAAAAGTTTCTTGTTACTATTACTTTAGGAAAACCATGAAGACTATGAATTTCTTTCACGGACACTTCCGCCACTTGGCTTGTTGTTTATGTACTTTGAGCTCTACAAAAAAAATCTACAAAATTTGTCTATATAAATGACCACAAAAATGTAATACTTACCTTTATATTTCAGTAACCCTGTAATAAAGTATATTAATATATCTTCTAGTCTTTGAATATGTATGTGGAATGGTTGAAGTAACCCTAGATATTTTACTATCTCTCTTTTATTTATTATGCAAACCTGACCTTCTCTTACAAAATTTTGAATATATTTCTTCATTCCTTCCAAAAATATATTTTTTGATCCTTTGAGATGTTTTAAGGAACCTTGCATCCTACCATCATAGAGACACGGGACTCCCTTAATATTTGTTTATTCAAATATGCTTGCGTGCATAAAAATATTCTACATTTGCACCAAAGTATATCTCTCTTTCACTCCCAATGCTCCATAGAGTTCATCCCATCCTTTATAAATTTTAGTTTTTGTTTATTACTATTGTCATTTTTCCATTATGACAAGCTTCTTCTAGCCACCTAGGAATAGAAAATGTAATTGGATATAAATTTGAGGCCTCTTCTATTTTAGAAAGAGCATCATGTACTAAATTTTCCTTACCCTTTTTGCAGATTATCTCAAAATTAAAACTTTGCATTTTTTCTCCTCATTTTTGTTAATCTTCTAATGAAAATCATAACTTCAAAAAATACTTTATGCTATCATGGTATATCTTGACTTTAAAGTACCTCCCAATGATATACTATCCCCATTTTTTATTGCATGTAATATTGCTTCCATTTATTTTTCATAGGTAGATTTCACCAAATATTTTCTTTGAATTCCTTGCTTTTAAAAGCCAATGATATCCCTTATTGTGTTAATGTTACGTAAATTCCTTGTCCTAGTGCCTCACACTCTACTATGAATGTTTTACCAAAAGTGGGTGCAACCAATGTTGGTGTAGAAGACATGGCATCCATTAAAAGAGAGAATGCCAAAGTAGCCTCATCATTCCATATAAATGATATTTTCTTCAAGAGATATGTGAGTGGACTTGAAATGCATGCATAATTATTAAAAAATTATCAATAATATCATGTAAGTCTAAAAAATCTTCTAAGAACCTTGATTTTCTTAGGAATAGGTCATTTTGTAATAGCTTTCATATTTTGAGGCTCCAACTTCACTCCTTCCTTTAAAACAATATGAACCAAAGACTCGAATTCTTATTTCCCAAAAGCACATTTGGATATTTTTACATAAAAATGATTGTTCTCAATAATTTATATAACTTTTCCACATGTTTAGTGTGGTATTCCCATGATTTATTATAAATATGTGTATTATCGAAGAAAACCAACACAAATTTTATAAGATGGGATAAAAAAAAATTGTTCTTAAGTCGAGCCCGCCGGACTTCAAACGGCGATAAACCATAATTCAAACCAAATTCGCGTTCCAAAATAGCCTGCTGACATCGGCCAATTTTGTGAC